>JADBJO010005894.1:40000-45000 GCA_016801955.1 Conus betulinus
ATTGATACTTATTGTAACGCTGCAGGGCTTTGCTCGTGTCTTCCATGTTGTCTCCTTTTCTTCACTATAAGGACAGCCTTCCAGCGGAACGCGCCGGTTCGCGAAACGAGCTGTTCTCCATCATTACTATATTGGTCTGTCTGTCTCGTCTTTTTTCGTTCACCTCCCTTTCCTTCGGCCCATGTTCGCGCACTTCTGGTATCATCCTTGCATACTTATTTTCATCTTTCGTTTCATGGATAGTTTCCAGGTGATACCCGGACGCATCTCTTTTACGACCTTTTTTAACACATACGGAGAGAAAGTGTCACTACACCAACATAAGAACATGAATAAACCCTGAAGCTCTATATCAAACGAAAAATATCAAAGTCAGCAAGAAAATGCCCATTGGTAGCGGTACAACATACAGACTTGCATAGTGCGTGAGAGTTGTAATACCACCACCCCCCCCCCCCCCCCCCCACACACACAAAAGAAAGAAAAAAAAAAGGATGGAGGTCCCACAGAAAGAAAAGGAAGGGGGTATATCGGAGGCTGGAGTGGGAAAATAAAATAAGATTAAAAAAGATCTTAACACATACGTCTGAAATATCTAGGAGGGAGGATTTCATCTCTAGTCCACATTGGAATACAAAAACTGAACTAGAAAAAAAAAAAAAACCCAAAAAAAAAAAACAGTAAATAAAACAAGAAAAAGAAGGATTGGCAAGGAGAATGGAAGAGGGGGTTGGAAGGTGGTGGAGGGGGACATGAAGAGAAAGAGGAGGGGGAAAGAGGACACCTGTCCCGAGCGAGACAGGAAATCAGGATTCGGTCTTTCTAGATCAGTGCGTTAGGTACTGTTGATCTTTATATTACTCTTTTTTTTTTTTTTTTTTTTTTTTTTTTTTAACCTCCTGGCCTCTTTTATTCCAGAATTACACGATCATTTATGAACAGATGTCAGATACCCTCAGTCCATCCAAACTGCAGTCCAGTGTCTGTTGAATCTGTATGTGGTATTCAATTAGACACTCTCATTCCTGTATCAGATTCAGAGTCCGGAGGTGTTCTTGCATTGCGCTGTTCCGTCTTCTGTACGCGTAGTCTATAGCCTGCCAAACCTTTTCATCGGAACAAGCACAGAAAACAAGATCTAACCTGTGACGTAGGTGTAGCTGACACGTCTTTTTGTAGTCTACAATTTTGCGTCATCGATTTTCACAGTGTTTAGAAAAAAAAAAAAGTCAAGCCACGGGTAGGCCTATAGTATATTTTTTTTCTTGCCATTGAGAAATTGATTTCACTGGCATGCGTAAACAAGTGTGTTTATAATCACTTCGTTTTGGGTGTATTTTGGGTAAAGGGGGAGGGGGAAGGAGATTGTTTATACTTGGGTGTGCGCCCGTGTGTGTGTGTGTGTGTGTGTGTGTGTGTGTGTGTGTGTGAGAGAGAGAGAGAGAGAGAGAGAGAGAGAGAGAGAGAGAGAGAGAGAGAGTTTATTTATTAACAACGGCATTTTCTTGGCAGGGGCAGGTGCTAGAATAACCACACTTTTTGGGGCAACCATAAATACAAACTGATAAGGACGCTTTTCCACAATCATCCACAAGACTATCGTTGCTCAACGTTTTGTAACACATTAGTGGCAAATAATTGTATCCTGAAAGATCACTTTAACTGAAAGGGAAACCAACTCCTTATAGACAAACTTACAGTGAACTGCAGTTCTTTCCCCTTTCTTCTTCGTTCACATCAATAAACTTTTCACTGTCGGCAAGCTGCACGGTATCCGTGACCAGGTGGGCTGGTATGGTAATGTTGCTTATAGCCCAGGCGACTGCAAAGCGCCATATCAGGTGAAGTTAGCTCAAGCGATATACGGAAAAAAAGGCCAGGACACAAATGGGAACATAAGACTTTAAATCCTGCTCTTTTTAATGATGTCATAAAACAACTTGTGTCTTTTTCGTCGACACACGCTTTTCATGTACAAACAGATGTTGTGTCTTTCGTCAGCATACTCTTTTCATGTGCACTCATATCGTGTCGTCGAAACACACTTTTCAAGTACAAACGTATCTTGTGTCTGTCGTCGACATACTCTTTTCATGTACAAACGTATCTTGTGTCTGTTGTCGACATACTCTTTTCATGTACAAACGTATCTTGTGTTTGTCGTCGACATATATACACTTTTCATGTACAAATGTATCTTGGTATGCTGTGTCTTTTGTCAACAACACACTCTTTTCATGTACAAATGTATCTTGGTATCCTGTGTGTCACTTTTGTCATGTACAAACGTACTCTTTTCTTTTGTCAACAAACTATTTTGGTATCCTGTGTCTTTTTTTTCGACACACTCCTTTCATGTATAAACACATCAAACGATCAGGAAGAACGTGGGCACTGTTCCTAACATCCCGTCCCAGGCTGTGCAAAGACCCCTTTAGACAAGCAAGTCTTGATAAGTGGTTACGGTTGAAGTCCGTTCACGTTACCCTCTACATCAGTAGAACATATATAAGGCACATGACGACACGACGTCAGATTTTTTTCTTATTTGAAAAGAATTTTTTTTTTTTTCATTCATAGACATTTTTTTGTCCCTTTTTCTTTCTGGTCTGAAACAATTAAAATGAAAGCCGTTTATAGTGACGTGTATCGTAAAAAACAAACAAACAAACAAACAACCCCCCCCAAAAAAAACAAACAAACAAACAACAAACAAACAAAAAAAAAAAACCAAACCTCTTTTGTGTCAAGGCAATTGGTTACCCCAACAATTGCAACTGTTCATGCCACTAGTTTCAGTGACAAATGAAGCCGGTTAAAACATCAAATCAGTTTCACCGTTTTCCCCTGATATACTGCGACTTACACCGAAACGTCAGACGTAAAAGCAAAACAACAACAACAACAACAAACAAAAACAAAACAAAACAAAAAGAACCAATACAAAAAAGAACAAAAAACAAAACAAAACAAAAACAAAACAAAACAAAAAACAAGTAAACAAAAAAGAAACAAAACAAAATAAAATGAAAATATACCCCCCCCCCCCCCCCCCCCCCCCCCCCACACACACACACACACACACCCAACCCCTCCCGAAAAAAAAGAAAAGACAGCAATTGGTGTTTTGTTTTTTTTAATAAATCTTTTTAATCCCTTCAGCAAAATCAACATGAACATACATTATGAACACATGTTAAATCGTATGATACAATCAAAAATTCCTCTCACACTCAGTCACTGTCTACAACATATACATGTGTTTTTAGCATATGATGAACATGTTAAATCAACTATGTATCCAAGAATTTGTGCCGTTAACTATGTTATAAACTTCTTGTTTGTCTAGGACTGAATAAAGAATTTCATACATCACAGTCAAGTGGTCTGAGAGTGAATGAAAGAAAATACAGTTTCAGTATTGTAAATGTGTTTCATACGTTCCGTCTATGAAGGTTTTTTTTTTCTTTTAGTGGACAAAAGGGACAAGCAGAAAAACAAACAAACAAAACAAAAACAACAACAACAATAGCAACAACATCAAGAGAAAAAAAATATATATATATACACACATATATATATACACATATATATATACATACATACACACACATATATACACACACATATATACACACACACACACACACACACACACACACACACACACACACACACATACACACACACACACACATATATATATACATACATACATATACACACATATACACATACACACACATATACACATGTATATATATATATACACATACACACATGTACATATATACACACATATACAAACACATATACATACACATACATATACACACATACATATACATATATACACACATATATATACACACACACATACATATATATACACATACATATATGTATAAAATTTGGAAAAAAATATTTCAATAGTTGAAGAATTCTCAAAAAGTGTACTCAGTCGCATTCCATAAACACAAAAACAGACTAACAAAAAGACACTCTCACACACACACTCTCACACACACAAATATATACCATTGTCAGTTATTGGATTGGTGGGCTCATGGAGAGATATTTCAAATGAACATCTGCATCTTTAATATACTGGATGGTGCTAAAATATATGCATTTGGAGTTTAGCTTTTTCAGTTTCAGTCACTGTCTTTTCATTTAATATTCCACAGTGTTGCATTCAGCAAATCACTTTCCATCATTCTTATATTCCCTTTTGCTCTTCCGATTTTAAATCTTATTTTCCTGGTACATGTACACTGTTTTTGCATTTTCTGAGTGCATTTTTTCTCCGTGGGCACAGTCCAGACAGCTTCCAGAACCCCCATCCGCTAGTGCTTTAGGGACACTCTCGAATTTATATATTGGATGAAGGCCCCTAAAGCCCCCCAGACTGTACCGCCAGGATCAGCATGCATACAGATTCATAGATTACTTACAGAGACAGTAGCTAAAAAAATAAAATAAAATAAAATAAAAAAATAAAATAAATAATAGATAAATGAATATGAAAAAAAAAATATAAGATAATAAATAAATGAAAATAAAATAATGATAGTAGTAGTAGCACCATTCTTAATATCAGTATGAAAAATCAGACACATTCTTATCACTAATATATTCAAGCCATATAATTTCACAATATATAAGTTCACACCAGAATGATTTTTTACAGGTCATATCTCATATTTGAGGGACTGGGAGGGTAAAGATAAAGCCCGATACCAATCCGAAACCACAGCAGAGGCCATCCAACCAACCAACAATTTAACTACTGGGTAGGCCAGTCCGCTGATTAGTCAGCAGAACACGGCCACAGTATTGCGTTGTCAGATCAGCAGCGGGCTCAAGACCGTACCGGTGTCGCCTTTCCCTCAAATGTACACCGTCCCTCCGTAAGCTACAAACAAACAAACAATAACAACAACCTTAACAATAACAGAAGTAATGTCGAAGTTCTGAGGGGCGACCAGACTGTAGAGGTG
>JADBJO010005894.1:50000-120000 GCA_016801955.1 Conus betulinus
TTTTCTTCTTCACATTTGGTTATATTAACTGTCTGAGCACCTTTAATAACATAGTCATGCACGGGATTCTTTTTTTACAATATGCAGTACTTTGCATTTTGAAGCATTAAAATACAAGTTCAATGTCTCTGAGCATCTTTCCAAAGTATCAATATCCATTTGTAACAGTTCATGATTATCTGAAGTATTATAAATTTTTGTATCATCAGCAAAAATCTTACAGAACTGTGTAATGATTGAAGTAAATCATTTATAAAAATTGTGAATAATATAGGGCCAAGAATACTACCTTGCGGAATTCCACTCTTCACCAATGTTTTGCTACAATAGGTATCCCCAACTTTAACTCGTTGAGTTCGATTCTTTAAAAATCCTTAATCCAATTTAATACATGGCCTGAAATTCCATAAGAACCTAATGTTATTAGTAATCTTTCATGTAGCACTGTATCAAAAGCCTTACGAAAGTCAAAATACATTACATCAATGGATTGTCCTTTGTCAATCATCTGAGTCAGGTCTTCCATAACCTCCAATAATTGAGTAATACATGATCGATGTTGTCGAAACCCATGCTGACTCTGCATGTAAAGGTTGTTTGTCTCCATATAATCAACTATAACGTCACGACACCTGTTATACTTGTTAAGCTGACTGGTCTATGATTACCCTGGGTCTCTGTTCTAGTACGTTTTTCAAATATAGCTGTCACATCAGCTGTTTTCCAGTCGGATGGAACAGATACATCTTCAATCGATTTATTAAATAACACACATAAAGGTAATAATAATTCATTACTCAATTCTTTTAATAATTTAGACGGAATTTTATCAGGCCCTTGTGCTTTATATGGAATCAGTGCTTTAAGTTTTTTGTTGTACAGCTGCAGGAGTAATTATTATATCCGATAAAGTAATTCCATTAAACCTTGTTGCAAAATCTAATTTAGGAAGATTACTCGTGTCCTCTTCTGTAAACACACTGGAGAAAAAATTATTTAATGTATTTGCTTTATCTATATCCGATACAGCCGTGTCTCCATTTGGTATTTTTAATAAACTTATGGTTGGTTTGCATTTCATTTTAGATTGTACGTACTTCCAAAATATTTTGGGATTTTCTTTACATTGATCTGCAATGTTTTTTTCATAATCCTTTTTTGCCTTATTAATTGATTTTTTACATTTATTTCTCATAGTCACATAATTTAAATAATCTTTACCGCATTTGGTGTTTAAAAACCTTTTGAATAGCTTATATTTCTTTTTTTTTTTTTTATTATTATTCTCATAGCTGATTTGTTCATCCACATGGGATTTACCTTAATACGTTTTCTATTTTTCACTTTTGGAATATTTCTCTCCATAGCAGCATGGATTTTATCTTTAATAATTTCCCAACACTCACTAACATTTAAATCCTGCAATATAGTCCAGTCGATATTACCTAATTCTGATCTCATTTGATGAAAGTGCGCCTTTTTTAAAGTCAAATCTCATCTCAAACTCTTCTTTTATTTTTCCACGTGTTATATATAAATCAAACGAGAGCACTTCATGATCACTTTAACCCAGTGGACTTAAATGTTCAATATCTGAAATGATCATATCATTGTTAACAATAATTAAATCAACAATATTTGATCTCTGACCAGTTCTATGACGTGTAGGATCCTTTACCATTTGATGTAAATACGATTCGTGTAAGCATTCTATAAACTCATTATCTTTTATACCAGACCACTTCCCCTTCCAATCATAGAAGGAAATTAAAGTCACCCATTATACATACTATACCAAAAGCTAACATTTTATCGGATTTCATAAGTTCAAAAAGAAGTTGTTTTTTGAGTCAGTAGAATTTGGACTTTTATATATACAACCAACTAAAATTTTCAAACCCCCATTGCTCAAGAAATGGGCCCATACGCTTTCTTCAAAATTTGAATTGTGCAATTCTGAACATGCCTGTACATTCAGATCCTCAGATATATAGAGTGCAGTTCCTAATTTGGGATTATTATTTACAAAAAGATCAAAACCAGGCATAACATAGTCATAGTTATTGAAATCCTTTTGATTTTTTGAAAATATCTCAGTGACAGCAACAATAGACACATTTTTTTTCACTAACAAGGGCCATAAGTTCTATTTTTTTATTGAACAAACCATCGGCATTTGTGTATATATATCTTACAAGATGGAATGCTGGACCTAACTGAAAACATGTTAAATCTATTTATATCTCTCTTCTTCTTTTGATCTGAATCCTGTTGTCGATTCTCCCCCTGGCCATTCTGGCCAGAACTGGGAGATTTCCTCCACTGGCCGATCTGACCGTGTCGTATGATCAGATCAGTTTCGCCGTTATCTAGTCTTCTCTGGCGTTCTGCTTTTAGTTCCCTGTGTCAGGCTGCCGATTCACGCATAAATATTTGCACATGCATGCATGAATACAGCCAATACTCCATTACACAACAGTCATCCAACTCCACACACATCACAAGGCGCTAAACACCAGGTTTTAAAAGTTCATTTCCCCCCAGTATCTCCTCTTCTCCCATTTTCAAACACAGCACTGGGGGGTTTATTATTCCGTCCGTTCACAGGTAATATTTCACTTTACATTTCTCCTGGGGTCCGTTCATCACAAATGTCGGTACCTTCATTCCTTTTCATTCAATCACGAACGTCTATGGTGGACATCATACATGTTTCCACCTACCCTTTTCGCTTGGTTTCTGCAGAGCATAACTCTATGGCGAACTCGACTTCGCCTCTGCACCTTTGGACAGCATACCCACTATCTCTGGCTGTCTCTGGCTGTTCCTTCCGACATCTTTCTGGCAGGGGGGTATGGCTCCCGTAGCTCACCCGACTCTCCCTCCAGTCACAGCCTCGTCTATTTCGCTACTGCTACCATAACGGCGTAGTCTTGTCTGAATCATTCCCTCAAATTCAAAATACATGCGTAAGCATGTTACAGACTCATGTCTGTTTTAATTGGGCCTGACAGTCGGCGGCCTCTTTTCCATTCAATCAGCGCTGTTGCTCGAATCTCTCTCCACACTCACTTCCAGTGTGTTTAGCTTTTTACCCAATTTTTCTTAACACAGCTCACATTCAAAACAAAAGAAGAAGTGACCTGCCCTTTAAGAACGACAATCCTACGCCGTTTCCTTTTCACACATTTAACTCCCTTCACTCGCGCTTTAACCTTTCAATACACAGGCGCTTAAAACTTTTCTTTCCATGTGCCTGACACCCTGTAATGCTTTCTTTCCTGGGGGGTATAGTCTGGATTAATGTAAACTCTTTTCGAGCTAGCTATCTAATATTCCTGTGTTTAGTTTACGAGCATTGCAAGAATCTGTTTTTTTTTCACTTCAATTGATTTGACTTTGACCCTCAGAAGTCTTGGTTTGTTTCCTCCAACAGGACCTAATCTCACAGGCTCATCGATGCTTTTATCCTCTAAATCCGGGCAAATTTTCTTGACCAGAGAATTTACTTTTTGTAAGTCATCTTTTTTTCTTTTCATCACCTCCTGTTTTGTCACTTTCTGTTTAGACCGACAACTATCAGATTCAGTTCCCTCTTTTTTCTTTTTCAAGTTCTTCATCAGGGCTTCTACCACCTTCCTCTCCACAACTTTCTCAATCTTCTTCTCCAAAGTATCCCCTGTGTACCCTGTTTGCAGTCTAGCTATCCGCTCCTCCATCCCCGATTTTTACGGATTTGTCCCAGATTTCTGTCTGCATTGTCCCTGAAAGCATATTTTGGGGTAGGCATGCCTGTTGGGTTATAAAACGGTAGAGCTGACTACTCAGACCGTTGACACCTATTGACCTTCTTGAATCCTCACAGAGATCCGAAGCGAAGGCCCCAAGGTTTACCCCTTTGTTAATAATTACTTTTATTGATTTCATTTGACAGGCAACGCATTTCTTGGTAATCTCATTTTGCTTTTTCCGTGCTTAACTGGCTGCCGGGATGCTGTCGGATTTTGTTTTTGAGCCTTTGGTGGTGAAAGTACCACAGCATTGTGGGGAAGCCTGACACAATCGGCGAAGCTGCGCCGATGAGCTCGATTCGGCGGACGAAGGTTGACCTGGACGGTCAGTATAACCGGTTCTCTTTTTAAGACAGAATGAGGTGGTCCTCATAGGCTGCTGGCGAGGGATTTAACACGTACATTCTCACGACCTCTTTTTCATTTCCGTTGATCCGTCCATGCACATGATGAACAGCTGAATATCGTTGCTCTTATTTTTTGCCGGTTCTTAAAACAATTGTGTGTGTGTGTGTGTGTGTGTGTGTGTGTGTGTGTGTGTGTGTGTGTGTGTGCGTGCGTGCATGTGTGCGTGCTGTGTGTGTGAGTGAGTGAGTGAGTGTGTGTGTGTGTGTGTGTGTGTGTGTGTGTGTGTAAGGGGGCGGAGGAGGTAGGGGAGGGGAGGGCGTGTATGGGAAGAGTGTTTGTGCTTGGATGAAGATATTTTACTGATGGGATTGATTTACTATGGATTCTTACACAGGCAGTTTACGCCTTTTGTATATGTGTGTGTGTGTGTGTGTGTGTGTGTGTGTGTGTGTGTGTGTGTGTGTGTGTGTGTTGTCCTGGTATATGGTTGCTGTGCTGTCGAAAATGAATTTTCCATCTTTTGGACAAATAAAATTGTTACCCTTATCCTTTTCCCTTACACACACACACACACACACACACACACACACACATGCGCGCGCGCGCACGGAGACGAGAAGACGAGAAGAATTTAAGTATAAAACAATATGCACACAAGGGCAAAATGAAACAAACTGCAGCGTTACCGAAACACGACGAAAAAGCAGAAGAGCACACAAAACAAAGTGTGAAGTAACGCACTTTAATGCACGACACAAAACAAGACAAGAAATTTTCGGCAATAAGCCTTCCTCAGCGACAAAACAATGAAAAACAGTACAGACATAAACATGCGCAATACTCCCCTTGTGAAGCCAAAGTGGTGAATGAAGCTGAAAGAGGGACAGTGAGAGAGAAGATGAGTTGTGTTCGAGGAAGAGCACGAGGAAAGAGGGTAGAGAGAAGCGAGGAGGAGGAGGAAAGGGAGAGAGAGAGAGAGAGAGAGAGGGGAGGGGGGGGGGGGGGGGGGGGGGAAGAGAGAGAGAGAGAGAGAGAGAGAGTAGAGGAATATGCACACAAGGTCACTCCTAAAGACATGTACAAGGGATGCAAAGAATGTCAACGCAAGAACTGAGGCGGCACAACGGACGAAGGGGCGGTGGAGAAGTCGCAGGGAAAGGGTTGGGAAGGGTTGGAAAAGATGAGCGGTAAGTGGAGATAGGGGGTCTATTATGCTAGTAACATAGCAAAGAGTCAAATCAGCGGATGGTTGTTGGCCTCTGAGCAGGCGATATGGATGGCTGTTTTTAAGACGATTATGATAGTTCCCCATGTGCTGATAGTAAGGGATTTTGTATTTCTAATCTAAAGTCCAAGTTTTCGTTTCCATGTTCTTTGTCTCACACTCGCCCCTCTGTTTTTTTTTTTTTTTTCTTTTTTTTTGAAATCTTTGCCAAATCATTATTGTAATGACAGAGGGGTTGTAAGCCTGCACCCGTGTGTGTGTGTGTGTGTGTGTGTGTGTGTGTGTGTGCAGGTTGTGGGGATTTTGTTATTGTCCGTGAAAACAAGCCAGGAACTTTCATGACGCCGAATCTGCTTAACGGGAGTCGCTGCATATGGATGATGGAGTCGTCGATGAATTCCACTGTCCGTGTCATTCTGGAGCTCAACAACAGGCGCACCGACCATTGCTACTACCAGGTAAGACAGCACTATGTGCAGGTTGTGAATATTGACCAAGACAGTGTTTTAAGGTTAGGTGTGTGTGTGTGTGTGTGTGTGTGTGTGTGTGTGTGTGTGTGTGTGTGTGTGTGTGCGTGTGATTTGTACAGATCTCGCTCTCTCTCTAAGTATTATATATATATATATATATATATATATATATATATATATATATATATATATATATATATATATATATATTAGTTTAAAGATCGGACTTTACTGAGACAGATTGTTGAATTGGTGAACAGACAATATATATGCCATACTGGAATTTTAGCTTTACTAATACAGATTGTTCAGCAGACAACAAAGGAAAAAGATACACCCGAAGGTTCCAATGGAACCCAGAGAAGCACCGTCATAAACTGTTATACCTACCGGCCCAAGGGCAATCCTGCACCACCCTTTGAAATCTGCGTTGTGTTCATTTAGGTGCAGGCACGCACAGAGCAATCCGTTAAGACGTGTAGGGACATAACTGCTCCATGGCTAATACCATTGTGTACTATAGAACGTGTCAAACAAAACCTCCATGGAAGCGCCCCCACGGATATACCAGGCAGTACTTCATCATTGTTGCAGAGCCCACCGGCAAAAGACGCCACCGCCAAGCAAATTACCGCGTGCGTCCTGCAGCCCCCACTCGTTGCCGTTCCGTTGACAGGTGAAAATAGCTCAACTCTAGACACAGCCAAGCCTTCCTACAAGGTCGTAGGTGCCCTTTGAAGAGTATCTCGAGTTGCAGTCTTTTCCGCCGTCAGCTCCACTGAGACAGACTGTTCGGCAGACAATACTTGTCGCAATGGATCTCCGACTTCTCTGAGACTCACTGTTGAACAGAAAATACAATATACCACGGCAGAATTCCGACTTCACTGAGGCAAATTGTTCAGCATGCAATGTATTCCGTGGTGGAAATTCGAATTCATTGGTGCACGTTGTTCAGCAGACATTGTAATATGCCACGATGGAATTCCGACTTCGTGGAGGCAGATTATTCAGCAGACGATTTGTGCCGCAGTGGAATTCCGTATTGCCCGAGGCAGACTGTTCAGCAGACTATGTATACCGCAATGGAATTCAAACTGCCCGGCACTAATTCTTTTCCATCTCTTAGTCACATCAATTTTCCTCCTCAGAATAAGGGAACGTCTGTTTTTAACGCCGGCTACACTTTCCGTGATACAACAAAGAGAGGCTTACCTGACGAAACATTCTCAGTTCAGGTGTGTAAGATTACGTAAGATTTGTAAGATCAACTTAAAGCAAGAATGAACGCAGATACTATGTTATACATAGGCGAGCGCCAATGCAGAGAAAACCTATATATGGCTGTCATAGATCAGCAACATTCTGATGTCGTCATAGCAGGGCAAATCATTTGCTGTATGCAAGGACTAGCTTGTCAAGGGAAAGAGAAGAAATATGCTGTAAACCAAATTGCTATAACCATATTTGTACAAAACGGGAAGTGAGAAGTCATCGGCTGGAGATCTTTTTTTGTTTGTTTGTCTTAGGCAAAATTTGTTGTAGCCGAGTTTTTGTTTTGGATTTGCTTGTTTGGTGTTTAAAAAAAATTGAAAGCGGGGAACGTGGGAGTAGTGTACACACACACACACACACACACACACACACACACACACACACACACACACATATATATATATATATATATATATATATATATATACACACACACACACACACACCCGCGCGCGTGTGCATAATGTATACATGTATGTATATGTAAACAGTCAAAGCAGATAAAAACCCGAACAGCCAAGATTAAGATTTCCCAAATTTTCGGCTTTATTTGCCTTCTTCACGGGGTAAAGACTGTAAAAGTAAAAACCCTCAGTCCTTGAGCACGAATCACAAATGTGTGCAGTTGAATAAAGGCACATTAAAGTTAGGAGGGGATGGAGGGGCTGGGGGAGGGGTGGGGGGGGGGGGGGGGGGGGGGGGGGGGCAAGAGGACGAGATGACCACAGCAGGTTGGCCATAATGTTTGGTTACCACCCACAAACCACCACATTGACATATATAACGTGTGTGTGTGTGTGTGTGTGTGTGTGTGGTGTGTGTGTGTGTGTGTGTGTGTGTGACAGAGAGAGAGAGAGAGAGAGAGAGAGAGAGAGAGAGAGAGAGAGAGAGGGAGGGAGGGAGGGGTGTTCCACGTTCGTAGAAGGAGAAAAAGAACAATTTCCACCAAGTGCCTGTAACTCTGGAATGAAGTAAAGGAGACCACTCACGAGAAACATTAGCAACCTGTTACATTGTTGTATTGAACAAACGTCAGTGTGCACATGCTTATAAACACCTAAACGCATGAGCGAGTGCTTAGCACACACACACACACACACACACACACACACAGAGAACGTGGCGATGATAGGAATGTTGTAGTGAGAGGGCGTGAGGAAAAACGGAGAAGGAAGGGGGGGGGGGGGGGGGGGGGGGGGGGGGGGGAGAGAGACGGAGAGAGAGGAGACAAAGACATACAAACAGACAGACAGACAGAAACAGAGACATGGGGATGGGCAGAAAGGAACAGGGAGAAGGGAAGGAGGAGTTTCCAGGACAGATAGATAGAGCTGGGGGGGAATTTTGAGGGGAAGGAGAAATAGAAGGCAGAAATGTTGGGGGAGAGCTGGGGTGGGATAGGGGATGGGTGCGTTGGAAAGGAAGGGGAGGGATTTAAAGGAGGATAGATGAGGGAAAGGGAGTAGGGAATGTAAGTGGGGAGGGGGGGGGGGGGGAGGGAGGGGGGGGGGGGGGGGGGGGGAGGAGGGGTTGGAGCAGGGATCTATAGAGATGATGGGAAGATTGAGAGCAGGAACGAGGAGGAGGAGAAGGGGTGGGAAGAAAACATGGTGATAGACTGGATATTCCCTACGTAATTTCCAATATCATACATTTGAACAAAAACACTTTCCAACTCCGGGTTACTCATGTTTCCGTGTGTTCTGACTCAGGACTCTAATAAAAATTTATCTTAGGGAAATTTTCGGCCAACTACTGCTGATCTTCATCAGCCCCGACTGACTGGTAGTTGTGGTGGGTGTTGGTGTTCTCTTAGTTGTCCTCTCTGGTGGAGTGACAGTTCAGCACACTCTTGTAAATGGGGGGCAGATCATAGCCACAGTCTGTTCAAACTTGGTTTTCTCTCCCTGATTTCTATTGTTTTCTTTCACTTTCCTTTTAGTGAACTGTGATTCAGCTGCAATTATGGTGGCTTGAAACTTGTTGGTATGATGGGTTGTTGTTGTCAGATGTTCATAATATGCAGAAGAGTTTTGGTAGTAGTGTGTTCATTGAAAACAAGGCTAAATGAACACACTAGATGTGTAGATGGGTATTGTTGGTTAGGGGGGCGTTTGTTAAAGAATGTAAGCGCCTTCAGTCCGTCCGCCCGTTGGGGATGAAAGTATAAAGTGAGACAACAGCAAGTGTGAAGAGGAGGTTGGGTCGGAAAGTGGGGTCTGTGTGGTATTGGCTGGTCATGTTGAGTGAGTGAGTGGAATGTATCTTTGAGGTGTGTGGGGAGGGTTTGTACAATGCAGCTACAAGCAGAAATGGGCTCGCCGGGTGTCTGTTTCGTGTATTTTATTTTAGGTAGTAAGTAGAGCTGGGCTGGTTGGTGTCTGACATTATGAGGAGTTTGGCTGTCTTTGGTAAGTTATTATGCTTGATTAATTGCTTGACTGTGTTGAAATGAGTATTTGGTGTTGAAGGAAGAATGAGCTGTAACTGGTGTGTAGAAATTTGAGTCAGTTATCCGTGTGCTTCCTGTGCGCAGAGCTGCTTGTCCCAGACCAGCACCGCGTAGCCCTTGTCTTCTGGTTTAATGAGAATCTCTTGTCGTTGTCTTAGTAATTCAATGGCTTTTTGTTCTTTCCGCGAGAGAAGATGAGTGGCAGACAGGTTTGGATTTTATTTTGGAGATTTCCTTTCAGCACCTTTTGATGTAAAGTTCGACTTCATTGGATTTGTTGAGAGGTGGTTGGCGGAGCACTGGGGTGTGGAAAAGGGTGTGAGAATGTCCGAGCTATCTGGTGGTGGAATCCATCGGTGCTCAACCAATCACGACTGCAAACAAAGATGGGATGTGTGAAGACTCATCTGAATGAGTAGCAGCGCACTGCATCAGCAGATAAGACGTCGGAAGACCAAGGCCAGGATTTAAACCACAGTGCCAAGGACATCCACGCTGTTGGTTCGGATGAGGAATTTGCACAGGCCCTCGATGCCAGGCGCCTGAAACTCAACCTGCCACGAGCAAACGAGACTGAAGATTGGGAGAAACTGGATGCAAAAATCGTCCAAAGACTCGATGCACTGATAGGGAAAAGCACCTGGAACACAAACTAGCCACATATGGGGACATTGTGTATGCCACATGTAGAGACGCCTATGGAGCAAAACTACCCAAAGAGAAAAACACCTCCAAAGAAATCCAGACGCCAAGAAGAGATGGACAAGATCAGGGTCCAAAAGAAAAACCTCAAGAAGCAAATGAAGACCGCACTGCCAGCTGAAAAACAAGGCTTGGAAAAACTCTGGAAGACCTGAAAGCAAAACACAGCGCCCTCAGCAAAGCGGAATCTGCGAGGAAGAGGAAGAGCAAAAAGAAGAAGACACAAGAGCGCTTCTTCAGAGACCCCTTCCAGTTTGCCAGAACTCTGTTTGAGCAGCCAAAATCTGGGACCCTAAGTGTGGACAAAGGAGTTCTTGAGCAGCATCTGAGGAAAACATACTCTGACTCACAGAGCAAAGCACCACTCGACATTCAAGGTCTGGTGTGGCCAACCAAACCTGAGGAACAGTTCAATGACAAGCTCCAACGTTGGAAATCAGAAGGTGGTCGACAAAGCCAGAGCCAAATCATCACCAGGGCCAAACGGAATACCTTACCAGCTGTACAAGAAATGTCCCAAGGTGCTGGAGTGGCTCCACAGGCTGCTGCGATCAGCTTGGAGAAACCAGAAAGATCAGCGGCCAGTGGATGACGGCAGATGGTGTTGTACATCCCCAAAGAGCAAAACTCAAGTGACATCAGCCAGTTCAGGCCAATATCACTACTGAACGTCGAAGGGAAAATCTTCTTCTCTGTCATGGCAGCAAGGCTGACCAAGTACCTCATGGAAAACAAGTACTTGGATGTGTCAGTCCAGAAAGGTGGCATCCCAGGCGTGGCTGGCTGTGTAGAACACGCCACAATGATCTCTGGGACGCAATCCAAAGAGCAAAAACAGAAAAGAGAGACCTGGACGTAGTGTGGCTTGATCTGGCAAACGCATATGGATCTGTACCCCATGAGATGATACAGTTGGCTCTTGAGATGTACCATGTGCCAAAGAACAACATCCGCGACATGCTCAAGAAGTACTTCAATGGCTTTTCAATGCGGTTCTCTACCAAGGAGTACACAACAGATTGGATCAACTTGGAAGTGGGCATTGCAATGGGCTGTGCAATTTCCCCAATACTGTTCGTGTTGGCAATGGAAGTCATCTTGAAAGCAGCAACAAGCAACGCAAGAGACAAACAGACCTTGGCGATGGATACAAGATGCCCCCTCTCAAGGCTTCATGGATGACACTACAGTGATTTCATCCAGAGAAGACGAGACACGTCATGTGCTGGAGAGGCTGGATGACATAGTTGCCTCATCCAGAATGAAGTTCAAGCCAAAGAAATCACGGAGTCTCTCACTGAGGAAAGGAAAAGTGGCCGAATCTGTGGTCTTCAGTGTTGCCAACCAGGCCATTCCAACAGTTACAGAAGAGCCAGTCAAGAGCCTTGGAAGATGGTATGATGATACGCTGAAAGACACACAAGAGAGCAAAGAAACCAAACAGATGTCGGAAGAAGGCTTGGAGACCATTGACCAGTGTGGGCTCCCTGGCAAATACAAGGTCTGGTGTCTGCAGTTCATGCTGATACCAAAGCTCCTATGGCCTCTGATGATATACGACATCTGCACCAGCATAGTGGAGGCAATGGAATCCAAAATCAACAAGTTCACAAGGAAATGGCTTGGTGTCCCACCCTGTCTGACTGACATAGAGCTGTACTGTCGCCAAGCAAAGCTGAAACTACCACTGAAATCCATCCTGGAGGAATACAAAGCAGGGAAGATCAGACTTCAAAGCATGCTGGAGGACTCAGGAGACAAGGTGGTAGAAGCAATCAAGCCCCAGCTGACGACAGGCCGAAAATGGAAAGTTCGAGAGTGATGGATTCTGCCAAAGAAAGTCTCAAGATCAGAGAAATAACAGGACACACACAGACCAACCGACAAGGACTGGGGGGGGTGACCAAAACTGAATGGTGGTCAAAAGACCAAAGGAAAAGCCAAAAGAGACATGATGATTCAGGAGATGAGAAAAGAAGAAGACCAAAAAAGACTCCAAAAAGCAGTCCAGCAGAGAGCCAGCAAGGGCAATGGACGACATGGGAGAATGCACTCCAAAGAAGTCTCACTTGGAATGACATTTAGCATATGGCCCCTCTCAGGTCAGATCTGCATATGACCTTCTGCCCTGAAATGCAAACCTGGCCAAGTGGGGGAAAAACAGACGATCCTTCATGCCCTCTCTGCCATGAAAAACAAACAGTGGAGCATGTCCTAAGCTCATGTAAAGTAGCCCTGGCTCTGGTTATGGGCATGATGATCGTGGTTTGCTGTTTGAAATGTTGGGGAAGACGGGAAAGTGATTCCAGAGATGAATTGTATGTTTTGATATGTGCAAGCATGAGTTTGCGGCTGGACTGGAAGAAAGGATCTTTGTAGTGGTAGAGCTGAGAGTGGGATTGTGGAGGTTGGATGGGGCGTGGAAAAGTGAGAAGCCGCAAGGGGTGATACGAAGTCCGAGGCAAGGTTTTTAAGGAGTTCAGATAAGATGGTGATGTTTTTGTTTTATATATATAGAGAGAGAGAGAGAGAGAGAGAGAGAGAGAGAGAGCGTTCTTAACCAGAATATGCCATATTTCTTTTTGTGCCAGGTGAAGGACGGAGGGCCTAATGAGGAAACGTTAGTCAGTGGAGAATGCTCGGTTTCGCCGGCGAGAAGACTTATTATGAGCAAGACACGATGGTTGTACATACAGTTCACGAATGATGAGTATTCTCCTGCTGGTGTTTTTGTCGTCCATTATTCAGCCGCCAATGGTACGTGAACAGTTATAAACAACACAACACAAACAAACAAAAAGAAAACAGAGAGAATACGTTTTTGAAGTTGTGTCTCTTGGTGCCTTTTTGCATCACGTGTAGAACAAAGTGAGTCTGTGCAGTTACCCTGTTTCAGTTGTCCCTGTGAGTGAGTGAGTGAGTGAGTGTGTGTGTGTGTGTGTGTGTGTGTGTGTGTGTGTGTGTGTGTGTGTGTGTGTGTGTGTGTGTGTGTGTGTGTGTGTGTGTGTGTGTGTGTGTGTGTGTGTGTGTGTGTGTGTGTGTGTGTGTGTGTGTGTGTGCGCGTGCGTGCGTGCGTGCGTGTGTGTGTGTGTGTGTGTGTGTGTGTGTGTGTGTGTGTGTGTGTGTGTGTGTGTGATCATAAAGCGGCATTTTCACCGCATTTGCTAGCATTACCACAACCAAACTTGGCATAGCAATAGACACTGGTTAGCTTTTGCAACGCGTATCATGGATGAAGACGTCATCAGCTCGAAAGGCCTGTAAATCTACTGTTAGTATTCACGACAATGCACTCACTACGAAAAAAAAAAAGCAGTATAAAAAAAGATTTGTCAAGTCTGAATTGTTGTCTTGTGCATTGACAATGGATATGTTTAAATCAAATTTAATTTCATGCACACTTGTGGCAATGTGCATTCGCACTAGATATGTTAAATTACTTTTAAATTCATAGAAAAACATCGTCACATATTTAGTTACAGTCTGTCAAGATCAGAAATCCCATACGATTTCAACCAAGCAGGGGAACAAATGTAAAATATGTAGAATAAGGCTTGGCCACGTTTAAATGTATATTGCCAAATACGGAAAAGTAAGGCTGTTCATTTATCACTGAATCAGACAGGTAAGAAACATGAAAGCAGCGGGATTAAACAGCCTCGTTTCCACAGCAACAGTTTTCAAAATGTGTACCTGGACACCCTAGATTTACCTTGATCGTTTTGCCCTAATCAAATAATCATTACTTATCGCGTAAAAGTAAGGAGGGATGCTTCAAATGTGCTGTTGACCTCAGGTATGCTGATGATGTACATTCGGAATAAGTCTGCGCTTAAACGCGCACAGACCTGACTTCCTTCGTAACAGGAAGCTACATCCAGGTTAATCTGAAAACTGTGACTGTGAGACACATTTACAAAAACGAAAACATGCGCTTGATTTCGTGAAGGTCCTTGACTCTGGTCAGGTGACATATTATGGGGGAAGTTCTTTTTTTCTTTTTTCTTTTTCGTTGGTGATTATTTGGTTTTGTTAAGATCTCTAAAACTGTACATGCAGCCCTGTTTGTTTAATGGAAACACATCTCAAGAGTTTCCAGCCTTCGCAAACTCTATCCAGTATCTCTTAATCTAATCGCACAACGCTTTGAGTCTTTACTATAGAAAATACATGGAGATAGTAAAACCAAAGCCAAGAAACATTGGGTTCAAAGTTTCAAGGAAGCCAGCGCACAAATGGCAATAAAAGAAACATTTAAGAATTTTCAGGGTTAAATCTCCATTTCGAAGAAAAAAAACATTGTTAGGACATAAGATTAAATGTATTTCTTGTAGAAAACAAAACAGAATTCTAAAAGTATAAAGTTTTATGATTCTGTTTCGCACACACACACACACACACACACACACACACACACACACACACACACACACACACACACACACACACACGCTCGCACACAGACAGACAGACAGACAGACAGACACACACACACACACACACACACACACACACACACACACTATAACACACACGGACACACACACACACACACACACACACACACACACACACACACACACACACCACCTCCAAATACACAGAGACAAAGATACAGACACATACAAATACACACCCAGATACCCAGACACCCAGACAGAGACAGACACAGACACACACACACCACCCTCAACACACACTCGTACACATACACCACCCTCAACACACACACACACACACACACACACACACACACACACACACACAGGCACACACACACACACACACCGGGCACGCGACGGAGAGCTTCTGAAGCTGAAACTGGGTCACTTAAATCGATACACTCGGAGTGCACATGAGCTTTTCACCTCCACTTTCAACTGTACTTCATTATTATGTCTTGCCCTGTTGTCCCCTATACTACCTTGTGATGTGTTACACTGCATTCAGTTTGGAGGGGAGGGGGGGAGGTTGCGTGTGGGTGGGGGCTACCTATGGGCTCTTCTTCCCGGGAATCGTGTGTTGCCGAAGGGCATTGTCACGATGTCTCTCTGAGACTCCGTCTGCTTGTGTTTGCTTAACATTTTTCGCGCATGATTTCACGAGGGCTAACTTTCTTGTCGTCATATGTTCATTTACGAAAGCTAAAGTTATGTTGCATACGATGTTCAATGTCTCCTTTGAAAGATAAGGGACGTGAATCCTCTGAAAGTGTAATGATGATGATGATGATGATGATGATGATGATGAGAGAGAGAGAGAGAGAGAGAGAGAGAGAGAGAGAGAGAGAGAGAGAGAGAGAGAGAGACAATGACAATGACATCTTTTATTGACAATGGTTAAATAACCCTTATGCCAAGATGGTACATGTCTGATGCATCATAATTGAAAAAAAAACCACACACACACCAAAAACAAAACAAAACAAAACAACAACAAAAATTTAATCATCAAAAAGCATGTGTTTGTAATTTCTCAAACATAAGACCGTCCATCAAACGTCCATGAATGTGCATGAAACTGATATTTCTGTAACAAACGTGTTTAAATGCATTTTCATTTTACGTTTTTTTCTGTCTATAATTGAAAGCATCCGTTAAATACTTTGCAAATGGTATCAAAATATCTTCTCTCTCACATGACAAAATAGCAGACAGGTTATGGGATAACCCGAAATGAGACTTGAAAAACAACACAATCTTTTCTAAATTTCCTATATTCTTCACACCGAAACACAAAATGATATTCATCTTCATTTTCTTTGAAACATATTGGGCAAATCAGATTATTTCAGAATTTGTAAACCATCTTTTATTGGTATTAAGTCCCATGCTTCTCGTTCGGAATCTAGCAAGTAAGTCTCTGTGCCTCTTACATGATATTATATTCAGGTAACGTTCCGCTTGAAATACATCTTTAAAAGAATGATAATAATCATACTTATGACTTTCTTCAATATCACTATGCCAATTTTGCATATAAGATGCAATCAGCCTATCTTTAAATTCTGCAAGAAAACATTTTGCATTTTGCATCCATATAATGCCAAAACCATTAACTAAAAGCATTTTTTTTTTAACCTCAAAGGCCCAATTTTAAGGACCAAGTTCTAACTGATTTAATGTCATACAATAAGCCTGCTTATTTAATCTTGACATTGGTAACCATAACAACCTGAGCCAGTACTTCACACATTTAACCACAGTTATGATAAACAGTGGAAAGCGACCTGTTTCACTCTGACACATTTTATTAGATGCATGTAGAGGCACATTCAAAAAAACGTTTTATGGCAAAATTATGTATCTTTTTTCATCTGATTATTCACATAAATTCCCCAGACTTCCGCAGCATTTGTCATTATAGGCTGAACTTGTGTATCGAATAATTTCCAAAACAGCATTGGTTCAATAGAATTAAGTTTTCTCATACATCGGCAAATCTCTATTACTCCACGTTTAGCTTTACGACACATTTCTGACCATCCAACATTTAGGCTCAATTTTGTTGTAAAAAATCATGCCAAGATACTTGCAAGAATTTGTAATTGTAATGTTATTGCTCCAGTACCACCATTGTTCTCTCTCAGCTAAATACCCACCCTTCTGAAAACCATAATATTTGTCTTTTCTATTGACTTTTAAATCTAATCGATCAGCTTCTCGTTTAAGTAAATTTAGCTGATTTTGTAATCCCACCACAGTATAAGAAAAAAGAATAACGTCATCAGCGAAAAGTAATAAGAAAACTTCAATTTGCCCCGCAACAAACTGAAACCCATGTTTTCCCTTTTTTGATATCTCTATAGCTAGCTCATTTATGAATAAAGAAAATAATTGAGGACTAAGAATACACCCCTGTTTAACGCCTTGTGGGCAATCAAAATACTCTGAATAAAAACCTTTTTCACGGACACATGATGTAACTGTATCATAAATAGCTCTTAATGACTTATATAACTTCCCATTTCACTCCAGACCTTTCTCAGAACGTCCCATAATTTATTCCTGTTAACAGAATCAAAGGCCTTTTTAAAGTCAACGAAGGCTACGTAAAATTTGGAGTTGTTCAATAAATACCTTTGTACCAAAGTAAACAAAGTAAATATATGATCAACAGTACTGTAATCTTTTCTGAATCCTGCTTGTTCTTCCATTATTTTTTCTTCTCTTGTAGCCCATGTGACTAAACGTCTATTCAGAATGTTGGTATATACTTTCCCTAATACACTGGTCAAAGAAACTCCCCTGTAATTATCCAGTTTATTTACATCGCCTTGCTTATGAATAGGTACTATTATTGACTTGGACCTTTTTTCGTGGGAAAACACCATTGTCAAACAATTCATTAAAAAGCTTAACCAGGAAATCACTTATGACATTGGAAGCATATTTAAGCATTTCAGCTATGATCTTATCAGGTCCCCCACTTTTACCTTGTGTTTTAACTTATAATACTACCTAAAATTTCTTCTTTTGTTATGGGGTCTTCAAACAAGGGCTCATTGGAATAATTGTCTAAATTCTCAGAAGATCCTCAACATGATCATCAACTCCGGATTCACCCAAAATTATGAAAAACTTCAAAAAAGTGATCATACCAAAGATCTATAGGGGGATTTCATTACACACAATGTTTTTTCTGTGTTAATTGAGCGAATTGTTGACCAAAAGTATTTATGATTACTAATTTGACTCCTTCAGCTTTCTTAATCGAGATTCATCATGTCTCAACTTTTTTTCTTTCCGTAAATCCTTACATTCTTTTAAGTCATTAACATATAGCAGTTTCCGCTCGACAAGATTGGTTTTTGAACGCAGATAAGATCTAAGCCGTCTTTTAACTGAACGTTTCTTTTTTTTTCCTACACACATCATCAAACCAGTCATCTTGATTACGTTCTTTTTACCTACCATTCTTATCATGCATGCTGCTGCTCCATATAAACCCTTCACGAAGGTCGTAATACTCTCATTAATATTAGTGTAATAAGGGACGTAGATTTGTGTAAACATTCTTTGAAATCATCAGACCATATTTCATCTTTATATTGCTGCATGAATTCATGAGACCATACCACCTTTTCCTCTTCATGCACAATAGGTTCCTCACTCACTAGATCAGACTCAATTTTAAAGCGTAGTGTTACAGGCAAGTGCCAGGACAACATGAAGTCCTCAACACTCAAATCACAATAATCAAATAGATCATAGGAAACAATAAAGTAATCAATAACACTGCTACCTGCAGGAGAAATGAATGTAAACAGACCTTCCCTATCTCCAGAACAGCTACCGTTCAAGATTCTTAAATCAAGAGACAAACAAAAACCAAGAAGTGAACGACCAAAATTATTAATTGTAGTATCTTTTGACACACGACTACGACTCTCATTCACCTCACACATATCAGAATCCATAGAAGAATCAAAACCAATAACGAAATCATCCAAATCCTGTTCTCCCAGTTGTTCTTGGCCTGTTCGAGCGTTTAAATCGCCACAGATCATAATGTAAATATCATCTCTATCTAGTATGTGTGACAAACTTTCTTGTAAATAAACAATTCCGTCCTTGATTTCTTTTTCATTGTATGCTGGGCTTCCTTATGGGGCATATAGCATGCTACTAATAATACATCTTTCTCGCATCCAAACAAACAATTATTGATCTTTAAAACAAGAGCATTCTCACAATTAACGTGTATTTGCTTAACAAAATGAGCAAACTTTTTTCCTGACTAAAAGTAAAACACCTCCAGAGTGTCTGCCATGCACAGATAATTTTCTGGCCGGTGCGACAAACTTTACAAAATCACAAAACACAAAGGAGAAATCAAACGTGCTCCCAGCAAACATTTCCGTAAAGCAGACAACATCAAACAAATTCACATAATTAACAAAAGATGCATCAAACATTTTGGAGGAAATATTCTCCACATTATAGGAAAGGAAAGAAAACTGATAAGATGGATGGTCTGACAAATCTCATTTCTTTTCATTGGCAGATGACCGCAAAGTTCTTTGAAAGTTAGAATTTCCCTGACTTTGCACAAACTTTCTCATCGTTCGTTGTCCCCCACCATCCCCCTTCGCCTGGGTCTCATTTCCAGCCCGTTGCTTGCCACGCGCTGAGCCAGTTTGTGTCGAATGCGCTGGGCCTACCCTTCCTCGACCTTCACCTTGACTGACGTCACTTGCAAGCAATGGGGGAAGCCCCTCCACTCACATTGTTAGAACATAGATATGTAGTGTGGGGACCTACATATCTATGGTTAGAACTAACAGACCGAGTGGAAGTATGTTCCGATGTCAACTCTGATTCGACTGCATTTGCATTTTGATTGGATCTCTCTCGCGATTCCGAAAAGGATACTGCGCGAATCTGTCACAATATGCACGATCTTCACTCGCGCCAGAAAACAAGAGTTTTTTGACGAGGAGGGCGTGTCATTCGAATCGCACTTCTCACGCTAACCTTGCACGACTTGTGCATAACTGCGATTGCCCATTTGTTTTGGATGGACCTCCATCACCCCCCCTTTACAAAGTATGCCACCATCCCTCGCCGTTTCGCGTCCGATACAATCTGGCTTGGCGATGTGTTAGATCGTTCGCGATATTAACGCCTTTCAATCGCAGTTTTTCACGAAGCTGTTTATCACGTAGAATTCTCATCTTGAGAGAGAGAGAGAGAGAGAGAGAGAGAGAGAGAGAGAGAGAGAGAGAGAGAGAGAGAGAGAGGAAATCAGTCTTGCGCGAGGCTTGAATACCGAACATAGGATCTTGTTGCTTCGCACACTTCTCCCCTGAAGCATGCGTATATCTCATACAGTAGTGGTCCAGAGGATACATGGTGGGTCAAGAGGGAGAGGGGGGGGGGGGGGGGGGGGGGGGGGGGGACAGAGACTGAAGGATTATGGGAAGTGGAAAAGGGGAGGTAGCGGCAAGATTTCCAGCTGTTCAGCCCCCTTCGTTTCCCACGCCCTCTTGGTTCCATCCCCATCTCTGCTGAAAATCGAAAATCGAAAACATAAACTTTTTACATAGACAAGTCCAAAACGAACGCTTGTGATGAATATGCGAGAAGCGCATTGTCTAATCACTATCCCTCCCTGACCTCCACCCCACAACCTACCACGCTCATATCTCGCACCCGTCCTCCCACCCGTTTACATTCACATGATATTCGCACATATTATTATTAGAAAGCGTTGCCATTTTACTAACAGTGTTTCGCCCTTCAACCACACCCGGTTTTGGAAAAAATGTTCATTTAAAAAAATCTGTTTTCTGTGTGCAGTTCAGCCGGTTGAGATCCTTACTCCCACTGGTTAGTATTTTTCTATTCCGCTCTCTCCCCTCTCCTTGTCTACTTCCCGCTCTTGCTGTGTGTGTGTTTGTGTGTGTGTGTGTGTGTGTGTGTGTGTGTGTGTGTGTGTGTGTGTGTGTGTGTGTGTGTGTGTGTGTGTGTGTGTGTGTGTGTGTGTGTGTGTGTGTGTGTGTGTGTGTGTGTGTGTGTGTGCGCGCGCGCACACATACAGGCCCGAGCGTGTGTGTGTGTGTGTGTGTGTGTGTGTGTGTGTGTGTGTGTGGTGTGTGGTGGTGGTGGTGGTGGTGTGTGGTGGTGGTGTGTGTGTGTGTGTGTGTGTGTGTGTGTGTATGCGAGTGTGTATGTGTGTGTGTGTGTGTGTGTGTGT
Source organism: Conus betulinus (assembly GCA_016801955.1). Classification (NCBI taxonomy): domain Eukaryota; kingdom Metazoa; phylum Mollusca; class Gastropoda; order Neogastropoda; family Conidae; genus Conus; species Conus betulinus. The sequence goes on from JADBJO010005894.1 coordinate 70,962, forward strand.
GTGTGTGTGTGTGTGTGTGTGTATGCGAGTGTGTATGTGTGTGTGTGTGTGTGTGTGTGTGTGTGTGTGTGTGTGTGTGTGTAGCAAAGCACGGCTTATTGTAGCATCATTGTTCATATATTGATGTTCACATATCAATGTATATGTGTTTGTATTGATAAGTAAATGTATACACGTATGTGTGTATGTACATATGCACACAAGTGTGTATGATTCGTGCATCTGTGTACATTTGACCACATATGTGTATATACTTACGCTGGTACGTACTTATGCAGACTTTGCACGCACACCCACGTTAGTCAGCTTGTTTGATCACCATTATCATCATCGTACCCATTGATTTTCCCGTCACATGTGAAACAGGAACAGTTTCTTTTTCTATGTCCTTGCCTACACTCAGCAAAAGAAAACCGTGCACGAAGAATACCTCCCTTCCACCCTCCACCTCAAGTAATTGTAACTGTGCTGTTTCAGCATGTGCCTCCTATGAATTCATTTGCCCACAAAACAAAGTGTGCCTTACTTATTCTTACGTCTGCGATTTCGTGGACGACTGCGGCTGCGGGAAACCTGAGGTATGCGACGAGGAAGGATGTACCTCCCGATTGATAGGTATGACATGATTCGAAGCGATCGTTAGCATTATCAGTTTATTTCCTTTTCATCGACGATAATGATGATTTTGTCAACTGATGACGATGATGAGGAGGAGGATCTGTTATGGTGGTGAAAGTGGTGAAAGCAGCTAAAAAGAGATCCCAGTTGTAGTGTTAATAGTGTTAGTGGTCATAACAGTAGCGGTATTGTGGAAGGACAATAATATTAAAAAAAAGAAAAAAAAAAAGTAATAGCGTGGTAAGAAACAGAGAGGCCGCTTGTCTAAGTTTGACTTGTACGTGGTGCGTTTAACCACAAGAAAATGAAACGGAAACAGAATGGATAGGACGAAGGGTAAGGGTAAACTTGCACAGGCCCTCTTTGTAGAATAAAAAGCTGCTGATTTTTCCAGTAACAGCAGAAAAAAAAAATATTCTTGAGAGGTCAACAAGTGTCGCCAGTGTACTGCATAAATGATGTAAAAAAAACCAAACAAACAAACAAAAAAAAAAACACCAAAAAACACGTGACTTACATTTGAATTTGAGCTACTGGATCGCAATAATGTTCCACTTGTTATCCTTCTGCTCCTGTAGAAGCTAAGTACATCTTGTATACCTAAACAGCAAGTGGCACAAAGCAGGTAAAGACGTAATGTCTTCTAGGCTGACGAAAAAAAAAAAGATAGTTTAAAATAATGATAAATCATAATGATACTGATAAAACCATAAGCATGTAGAAGTCGTGGCTAGATTAAACCTTTAACGAGCGGTTTTTACGTAACATTCCAGTAACAACCAAGTTCACTTTTCAAAAGAGTCAGACGACGTTAAACCTATGAAACTCGGTTACTTTGAATATCGTTTAAATTTTTTTTAATGTAAATCACGCAAATATTTAATTAAAAAAAAATAGCAGTGGATGTAGAGCATACGTGTGTGTGTGTGTGTGTGTGTGTGTGTGTGTGTGTGTGTGTGTGTGTGTGTGTGTGTGTTGTTGTTGTTGATTTTAAAACTGACTGTATGGAAACGTTCACTGCAGATATATGACCTTCCATGTTCGGCTATAGATGCATTTCTGTCTGAGAGCAATGGCATTGAAGAGTCTGATTGATGGAACATAACTGAAACTCCTAAAACTGTTTACACAAAATATCATTTTGACATATCTTTTGTTGGTGTACAAAATTGCAGTGTAACTGATCTCAGTTAATGCAAATACTGAATAGTTGTTGAAAATGTTAATTGCAGATTTTCGGCCAACTCATTTGGTCATACCTTCCTGAAGTGGATAGTTAGGAACGTGATGCCATATTTATTATTCTGTCAACTTTTGGGGGTGCATGACGACGTGCAAATGTAACTGTAAAGTCCTTCGCTGAGATCCGAATTTCTGAGCGGAACCATTTGCTCGTGCCAGACGAGAATCGACAGTTGTGACCTGATTGAGAACCCCTCAGTAGTTCCGGTCTTCAGCGGTTGGGGCGTCCACTGGCAGTGACAAAGATAAAGCATCACCTATTAATAATTCTGTGGTGTGTTCAATACCTCTGGGGAAAAAAACCCACAATTCAACGACTCCCAAGACAGTCTGAGTAGGACAGTAAAGGAGAAGGGAAGAAAAACATATAAAGAAATAAGTTATCAAAAGTGAGTTGTAAGTAATCAAATACAAGGAAATGTACGAAAGCATGTGCGTGAAGATCCAAGACGAATCAGACAGAAATCACTTAGACAAAACAATAAAAGGTAACAGTTTGAATAAAGTAAGTTCAAGTGTTACGACCGCCGGCGGAAGTCAAATCATGAAACAAAAAAACGTTGAAGTAATGAACCGTCAGCTGAGCATAAACATTAAAGTAAGGGGTCTCGATCTATATGTCTTTTATAGGCAGGACAAGAAAAACATTCCAACAATGGAAATAAAGATGTAGTGGAGAAAAAACGAGTGAGGCTGAACGAGTGCTCAGTTACTGTGAAAATGACCTACAGGGGAAGCGGTTAGGAGCAGGGGGAGGGGCTGTGATGGAGGGGGAGATGAGACGAGAGACGACGTGTAGCTATAAATGTTAAATCCTTCACTGACAGCAGTGGGGATCTTGGGGTTCCATGTTTTGAGCAGAACCTTTCTCTATACCAGACCAAACACCGGAAATTTAACTTGCGTCCGGAGGTACAAACGTGGAATGGGAGATATGAAATAGAAAAATAGTCCAACTGAATACGTTTATAAGAAACAGCACACTGGGATACAAACTTGATACATTTGGAGATACTCTCTGTATAACCTATTAGGATGCCTATGCCCGCGAGAGATGAATAACTTTCAGAACAGAAAGACAAATCTCAATACACAGATGAAATGTCTCCGAACTTGAGGAGCAAGGGCTAGAGACGCTGTAGGAAAACCTGAAAGCAAAACCCGAATAGTAAACTAGGCAAATTCAGGAAGGAAGAGAAGGGGACAAAGAGTAGAAAACCCAGGTGTGCTTCTTCAGAGACTATTTCCAGATTGTCAAAAAGGAAGTTTTTCGAACAACAAGGCTGCCGAGTAGCAGACTGTTTCGACTGCTGGAGAGACTGGAAGGCAGCGGATGTTATTCCTCTACCAAGGGCGCTTGATTTCAGTAAAGGGGTGGCAAATTTATTGTCTTTTTCGGGGATAGTTCTTCTTAGCAGCGATTTTGAAAAATAGAAATCAGACAGACAATTTTTCTTCTTCCTAACACAAAGTTTTTTTTGTTTTTTTTTCGTTCTGGCCCTTTGTTCGACTGTTTCACTGCCACCCTGGGCGGTTTCGTGAGGAAGAGGACTCGCCATCACCACGGTTCGCACAACGGACTTGGGACTTGATTTCTGCATAGAGTTGATGCCAAGGAGACACGAAGATCTTGGGAGTATACACCCAGGAACAGAGAGAAAGAGAGAGAGAGAGAAGGGGCAGGGGTAGGGAGTAGAGAAGAGGACAGAAAGAGGAGATGGGTCGGGGAAGAGAGGGATATGGATCTTCGGTATCAACAGCGTTACGCAGGCAAAAATGATGGAGTTTCAGTCTTATTAATGTATTTAATCCTAATTGATCTGCGAAGGCATGCGCTTTCCATGTTGGATACATAGTACTGTTCACTGCCAAAGAAGAAAGAAGCTCCTTATTGCTTTGCACGTTGAAGAAGGAACATTACTTTTTCTCTTTTTTTTTTTTTTGAAGGGAGGTAGAGAGAGAGAGAGAGAGAGAGAGAGAGAGAGAGAGAGAGAGAGAGAGAGAGAGAGAGTGTATGTGTGTGTGATGTAGTAGTTCATAAAAAAGGAGCTCCTTTGTCTTGCTGCTTCTCATTCTGCCTCCTTGCCATACCCCTTTCCAGATGAGGCTGAAAACATTGCTTTTCATTGCCATGTGGGTGCCATGGATAACGATAAAAGTAATTAAATTTCCGCCAGGAAGAACAACAAGATGAAAGTTCAGATAGTTTCAATGCATGTCTGGGTGCACGATTATACATGGTTTTCAGAAAAGGTGAAGATGCTATTTATGCTCAGCCGATGAGAAGCTGGGTAGGCGGTATACTCTCTAAAATGATGAATGAAAGAGAGCCCCCTGAATAGCACCGTTGTTTGGTCCCAGATTTCACGAAGACCGTGATGATCGGGCTGGCGATGGGCATGGCCTTTGCCATTCCGGTGGTAGTAGCAGGGATGCTGCTGGAGAAGCACCACAACTGGGAGGCCATCATAATGACCAGCAACAAGCTCCCAGAGTCGGGCGGACTGCAGGCTGACAGATCCAGCAAAAAATCGGTTATCGCCAGTAGACATGTGTCCTCGACGACGGGACACTCTCTCGACTAGGCAAGGCGACGAGTCTGCGATGGGAGGGACAGACGGGGCCCACTTCCACTGCCGGCATGGAGATGCCCATCATTACCACCGTGCCCAATGTTGTGATGGGGTCACGCAGGAGTCGGGTCGTGAGGGAAGAGCCCGTTTCGCCTGGCGAGCCCTGATGACCGTCTCTTAACGCTGCTGTGGAGTGGACTCTCTTGTTTCTACGGTGCATTCGTAGCCCATCCGGCGTACAAGGCTATCCCGCATCAGCAAGATAATGATCATCAACAGCCAAGGACCACATGCTGTTGTCGGTACATTTACTCTTATCAAGTGAAAGAGGACTCGTTCACCGAGGGCCTGTGGAGGAGTTCCGTCAGTGTGGCGTATGAAGTTCACGCAGAAAAACCCGCCACGGGTGGGCATTTTAAATGAACGGCTCGACATATTCAGAACTTTGTTGGACAGTTAAGGATGGAATCCTTAAGGGTGCAGAATTCAAGACAAAACAGACCTACACAAGCCGTCTAAGAGGGTATCTTAAAACACAACTGGCCATATCTGTACGGTCCCCCTACCCCCCAGCAGAACCGTTTTAGTGGATGACCTCCCCTCTGTGTAGTTTGGTCATTACACCTGTGCTCCTGCCTCACGCGCGCGCACCTGTGCTTGTTAGAGAGAGAGAGAGAGAGAGAGAGAGAGAGAGAGAGAGAGAGAGTGCGCGGGCGCGCGCGTGTGTGTGTGTTTGATATTCTGTGGGATAAGCAGCGAAAGTAGTTAAACTTGAGAATGCATTAGCATTTTGGGATTAAGCGAGGAATACTTTGCTTGCATAGAATAAAAGGTTTTGATATCTATGTCCTTTTCTAGCTGTTAAGTTCAGCAGCTTCTAATCCTTTGAGGCTGACAATCGGTTTTTGTGTATTTCTTATGTAGCTGTGACAAGTAACACTTTTCTTTTCCCGTATTTAAAGAGGTATTGATTTACCTTATTGTCGACAGTTACTCTAGAAGAGCTTTGTTTTTATCTGCACAGCAACACTGTAAATTGTCAAGTTTTACGTTAACACCGGCGGGTTTATATCTACAAACAATAGAACAGAATTTTTAAGAAAAAAAGATTATTGATCACAAAATTGTAGCTCTTAAGTTGATTTATACAAGGCAGATGTTTATGAGTGTGTGTGTGTGAGTGTGTGTGTGTGTGTGTGTGTGTGTGTGTGTGTGTGTGTGTGTGTGTGTGTGAGTGAGGGGGTGAGGTGAAAGGACGGGAGATTCATAATGTCATTATACATGGAGATTAGCAAGCCACGAGGCAAATAGAGATGTTGAAACCTCAAAATATGACTGGATGTTATTGGTAACTTAAGTCTAGACATCCCTTTGGCATGCCTTGTAGCCATTGTCAGAATGACCAGTCTCTATGCACACAAAACTGCATTCCGTTAGGAACGATAAATACCAAGGGCTGAAAACAAGATGTAGATGTCAAACATGCTTTTGCGAAAATGCGACGATTACGACCAACTAAGAAAAAAAAAAAAACACACAAAAAACCCGTCGAAAAGAAAATCTGCAGACGAAGTTCTTGAGTGGTTGTTTCATTTGCAGAAGGCAACCATGGCCGTGGGGAGGGGGGGGGGGGGGGGGGGGGTGAAGGGAGTGCACAAATATGTGCCAAAGTATGCTGATGGATCAGGTTTAAAAACAATTCGTGTCAGAGGAACCTACTTTTAACGGTGCTTGCTACCTGGAAGAAACTGTCTGTGCTGTATGATCACAGCCGATAATAGAACGAATACCCCCCCCCCCCCCCCCCCCCCCTTCCGAAAATTTGGAAGACAAAATATTGAGAAGAATCCTCGCCCATACCTCCACCCCTCTCCTACAAAAATATTGAATTTGTTGAAAATAAGCTCATTCTTGTTGTTGGAAAATGATAGTTTAAGGGTAGATGTGGGATGTGCTTTTTGCCTCTTGATATTTCAGTCCGCAGTAAGGTTTCATCCCTCCAAGTCTGGAGTTGTGCAGGGATAGTAATATTACAACCCCAACCGCAGCTGCAAAATTAATGGATATGTCATACCGTACTTGCCCTTGCCACGTACGGGTTCACATGCAGCAATGACTCCTAATCCAGCATACGGGATACTCTGGAGGACAGACTTCCCAAGGGCAGACCTCAGAAGTTCCAAGGATTTGGTTGGTCGCAACCTCTGATGCGTTTCTTAAGTCTCAGTCCAGGGAGATGTGCAGTTCCCTGGCTGACCAGACGTCCGTAGCGGCATCCCATGACCATCGACTTTATGAACGATGATGACAAAGGGCTGCTCCCGGTCAGCTCTTTCCTCGACGAGTTCCTGCTTGGATAGTTTCAGTGGTGTAGGGTTAAGCGTTAGATAGGAAACTGAGGGTTATCAGATTCGTAAGATGGACTGATTAGAAGACTGTTTTAGACATGTTGTTTTGATTCCTTGCCCCACAGGCTGCGGCCATAAGGATGGTTGAACATAGCTAATCATTAATGTGCAACTTCTCACTTTGTTCATTGATGTCCATTTTTTTTTTTTTTTAGCTAATTATCTACAAGTATAGCGTTTTAGCGTTTTCAGTATTCTTGAATGGAATGTCGGTATCACAAAGAAAGCTTCAGGAGCTGGCGTGTTGGAGAACGTTTTACATGCTGGATCCTGTGACTTTCTGTAGTTCTAATCGTGCTGTGCTGCCAGTGTGTATGTGTGTGCGCGCACGCGTACAGTGGATCGTACGACATTTCATCTGAGCTAAGAGTGTAGCACCTACCACCACCACGCTCCCTCTTCTCCTGTGTGTCCTCAAGTATCTGAGTGTACAATATGAGATAGACACCGTTGGCATTTGTGTTCAGACCGAAAGTGCAGATTTCTGAGGTACGGAAAGTATCATGGTCTAAAAAGCGGTTATATCATGCCAGACTTATCTCTACAAATTCGTCTGTCAGGATCTGTGAATTTATTTCTTCTTTTCTGTCCACGAAATAGGCACTGAAAGATAGATATAAGCAAAAAATGTCGCTCTTGCTGAGAGAACGGTTTTGCTTATGTTTTGCATAAAGGCGCGGTATGTAGTAAATCATATCAAATTGTGAGTTTTCCGTTTTTTTTAAGTAGATTTAAAAATTTCCTTTCGACTGTGATTATGGTTTGTTTTTATTTTTCATTGTTGAAAAAGATTTGTTGTATAATGCATGGTGAGAATGACCTAAGAATTTGTTCTCCCCCGGAGGAAAATGGGGCTGTCGAAAAGACCGTATATTTTCATTTTCTTTGGCAGTTATCTTCCTCACTGTGTAAATGTTTTGCATTTTTCGACTCAGGTGTTGTAATAACATTCATTTCGTTCGAATGACTTTAAAGTTCATGACTGATATCATACTACCATTTTCCTTTTGAAAGGGCTGTGATTCCTTTTGTGATTCTGTTATAATCATTTTTTTTTTCCCCAAACACTACGTTAAACTTAGATGTGGCCAGTTCTGCTGAACTGGCATCTCCTATTCTCATCGACGTTCATTGATGTTCAGAGAAGGAAACAACGATTTCAAATAACGGTGGTCATGTGTGTGTGTGTGTGTGTGTGTGTGTGTGTGTGTGTGTGTGTGTGTGTGTGTGTGTGTGTGTGTGTGTGTGTGTGTGTGTGTGTGTGTGAGGGGGGGGGGGGGGGGGGGGGTGGTGGTGGTGGTAGAAGGGTACTGTCATCAAATGTGCAAAACAACTGTGTCATAGTTCGACTTTCGGCATTGTCATCATCATGACAAGCGCGCTCGCTGACTGGCAGACGCATTATGTCCATTCGTCATTCGTGTTGACCTTGGACTCAGGCCTGTGTTATTTAAACTAGCGACATATCTTCATGCATCAAATATGCGCTATCGACAGGCGACAAATGATGGAGTGTTTGTCAAATGTCATTCTACATCGTGATATGATACCGATTAAAAAAAAAAATCAAACCCAACACTGAGCAAACGTAATTGGCCTGCTATTTATGGATTTTCACATTTGTTTTGCTTAAATGTGTTTATTAAGAATGCTTTCCTCTCTGTGAACGTAGTTTTGTGGCAATACAAATGATTGACCGCAATTTGAAAATGTGTGTGTGTGTTTGTGTGTGTGTGTGTGTGTGTGTGTGTGTGTGTGTGTGTGTGTGTGTGTGTGTGTGTGAGAGAGAGAGAGAGAGAGAGAGAGAGAGAGAGAGAGAGAGAGAGAGAGAGAGAGAGAGAGAGAGAGATTGTACTAAACTTTGTTTTTGAATCGAATCCATCACTTAAACGTGTGTTACGAGTTTAAAATATATTTTCAACCTTGCAAAAACTCTCGACTGTGATGAATCTGATACGCAATCTCCCTACCATTCGCCCTATAACTACCTGCCCCACCCCAACCCCCCGCAAATACACGCACTCCCTCCCATTTCTCGCCCCTTTCTCTTTTCATGAGACAACACGTTCCATTTTGTACCTTATTACATCTCTCTTTTCTGAGTATGCTGCTGTTTAAATCATTTCTCTGCCCCTCTCCTTCTCCCTCCTCCCTCGCTCATCCGTTCATTTTCTTTGATGAACTCTCTTTCCTCTATTTACTAACTTTTTTTTTCAATTTTCGCTCATGGATAAGCTTCACCTAGAGTGATTTTTACGCTGATGTTTTTTTTTTTTTGTTTTGTTTCTGTTTTTAATTTTGTGATGGCGTGATTTGTTCCAATACCTTGCCATCATAAAGAAGTTTTTTCATTTGCGCGGTCACCGCTCCGGTCTCCTTCCTGTCTCCCTCCCACTTTCCTTTTTTTCTCTTCGCCCTCAATTTTTCTCGCGCTGTCTTCATCTCTTTCTGTCTGTTTCTGTCTATTTCTGCCTCTTCCTCCTCCCCACATACGTTCTCCCCATCTCTCCTCTATTGGCAAGTGAGTAGGAACAGGTACCTGCTCAGGCATGTGTGTGTGTGTATGTGTGTGTGTGTGTGTGTGTGTGTGTGCGTGCGTGCGCGTGTGGGTGTGTGTGTGCGCGCGCTCGAGCGTATTTTGTTTTCAGTTTGAGCGTAGATGAAATAACGTGCGTTTTGAACAGAAATAAAAAAATGTTATCAAAACCGAGTCGGCGTTACAGCCTGGTTTGAGCTTAACCGGACTGTCTGGTGGAACAAAGCTATCGTATGCATCCCTTTGTACTGCTTTATATTGAATGGTATTGTGTTTTGTATTTTCTTTGGTAATATTGTATGGTATTATTCGAGTATATTGTGTAGTTTTTATCGCGTGTATTCTGCTGAATTGGATTCCATTGTATTGTCTGCACTAATACATTACGGGTTTTTTTTGTGTGTGTTTTTTTTTTTTTTTTTTTTGCAGTGTGTATATGTGGTGTGTATTGTGTTCATATTGAGTCAATTTGTTTAAAATGTGTTTTTATATGGTGCGCATTGAATTGTCTTTTATCGCATGGTATTTTTCTTTTATATAGTGTTGTCTTTTCCTGAATACATTGAATATCTTTCTGTTCACAGTAGTTCACTCTCCATGAAACTGGATGTCTGGACTCACTCCTGTGTCGCCCATTTTTCTTTTTTTATTCTGTCTGGGTGTCGATATTTCTTTACGTATCAAAATCATTTTTCGCTTCGGAATTTTGCCATGGGATTGTAATGATTCTCTTATTAACCTTGATATTCTCAGTCAGTTGTGTAGCATGTGACTATCTGTGCAATGTGACACTTGTTCACTGTTAACGTGTTAAATTCTCTCTGCCTCATTCTGTCTTTGTCTGTCTGTCTGTCTGTCTGTCTCTCTCTCTCTCTCTTTCTCTCTCTCTCTCTCGCTTTCGCTTCTTTTCGCCCGCCCTTTGTTCTCAGTTTCCAAAATGAAGTTTTACAATAGTGTTGGGCAAATAATTGACAATGCTTCGTAGTTTAAACAAATGACTGAAAACTTAAAAGCATAATAATGAGAGACAAGCAAGCGAGCCACTCCATTCTCCCCATCATCACTCGGCATTGGAAAATTGCGGCCTGCATGAAGTTGAATGACCTATATTACTTGAGCAAGCTCGATTCGGTTCAAAGAAATCGGAGGCTATAGTGAATTCTGGGAGTACTCGAACTGGAACTGAGAAGAAACTGACAGTTCTGCCTCTGCTGCTGCCCACACACGCAGAAATGTTTATTAGTAATTTCAGGGTACGTGATAAGGTTGCTTTTGACACAGCATTGTCAAGTGTATCTTTCATCCTAACCTTCTTCGGTATGTGTGCAGTTCAGACCCCGACTCTTACTTGAATTCCCACAACTGCCGCAAGGGTGAACCTGTTAGGCGCGGTGACAGCCCAGATATGGCCCTTTGCGGTTGGCTGGGCTATAAGCAACATTACTTTACCTTACCGAACTCTTCTTATGTTTTCGAAAAGATACCCCAGCAGACCGCGGAAACATCATCGGGGAGTTAACTCGAAAAGGATACAGCACGCTTCACCAGCAGTGATGGCCCTTTGTTGCTTGCGATTCTTCTCCCGTTCATGGTGACATTGATTTAACCTAAAAAAAAAAAACAAAAACAAAAAAAAAAAAAAAAAACCACAAAAAACAAAAAACAAAAACAAAAACAGAAACAAAAAAAAAGCATGGAATTATTTAGGAGACATTTAAAAAAAAAAAGTCAAATTGGGCTCGAGTAATGAGGTAATGTTTTGTCTTCATTAAAAGACGGTGTGGACTCATACCTATGTAGGAGTCCGCGACTCCTGAACACGCGCGCATGCACACATACACACGCACACACACACACACACACACACACACACACACACACACACACACACACACACACTCTCTCTCTCTCTCTCTCTCTCACTGTCTCTCTCTCTCTCTGTCCGTCTGTCTGTGTCTCTGTCTGTCTGTCTGTCTGTGTCTGTCTGTCTGTCTGTCTGTTTGCTCTCTCTCTCTCTCTCTCTCTCTCTCTCTCTCTCTCTCTCTCTCTCTCTCTGCTGCACAGAACACACATGGGGAAATAGTGTATATCTCTTTTATTAGAAGATAAATACATGATACGTGTAAATGTAACCAAACCAAGAATTTGAAGAAAAAAAATGATTCCCTCGCGTGAAAACAAAATCAAAATGAGGTGCACACAGTATTATAATGATATTACACATTCATGACATCTTCGTAAGAAATGGAAATGATCGATGAGGTGGAAGTTTTATGGTAACCGATTTATTACAAAATCAATTCGTCTTTTCAATAAAGTTCACAGCAAGCATACAGGACTCGGAAGAAGTACAACTTGGCGGATATATCAATCGAGAGAAAACGTAGACTTATGAGATACATAAACATTGCCATGTGGTGATTTTGTAAACCTGAGAGAAACCTAAATCTAGTGTATACGTAGATCGATGGGAAACCGATACACAAAGGATACACAGCTGCAGATGAAACCAAGGGCACAGAGAATATGTAGACAAAGGGGACACTCAAAACTCGGAGATATTTTTAGACCCATGGGAAACTTATACCCGGGGGAAATATGGACCCCGGAGAAACTGAGACCCAGGGGTCAAATAGACCCCAGGGAAACAGGACAGGACTTGGGGAATTTCTATACCAAGGAGAAACTGAACCCAAAGAGATACGTAAAGATCCAGGGAAACTCGGATCCTAAAGAGAGATAGACTCGGCGGAAACGTGGTCGAAGGGAATACATAAACCCACAGGATTTACACCTTTGTCATCGAAAGACCCAGAGCAGACGTACTCATTTGGGACATAAAGACCAAAGAGAAACAGACCTTGGGAGTGTATTGTATTAGATCAGGGGGGATGTATAGACACAAGGAAACAGGAATACGGAGAGCAAAGGAGACTATACATTTAGTGGACACATGAACCCAGCGAAACTTGCACCTGGGGAATACACAGATTCGGATGAAACGTATATCCCGGAAATATACAGAGCCACGGGAAACTGAGGTACACAAACCTGGAAAAACGTAGACCCAGGGATCCATAGATAGAGGGGGTGGGGATGGGTGGTGGGGGGGGTGGGGGGGGGGGGGGGGGGGGGGGGGATTTTAGATCTAGGATGCACAAAGATTCAAACGAAACTTAAAAATGCACATTGACAACCGCATTGTGGCAAACGAAAATGATCAAACGGAAGGGGGCGAGGGATAGAGGATTCGATGAAACCGATTTAGGGCAAAATTCATTCGAAAAGAAAAACGATAACAACAAAGACAAATACAATAAACAAACTGAATCGAGGGTTTACATAAACACAGGGGATATACTTAATTCAGAGGATAGTTTAGATTAAGGGGAAACGTTATACCTAGGACAGCAGACATAGATCCAGGAGAACCTCGGCTGAGATGAACAGCCCAAGGAAAACTGTAGGCCTAGTGAATACTAGACCGAGGGCTATACTTATGGCAGGGGACAAATAGATGTCGAGAAACGTAGAATTAACGGATACAGGGACTCGAGGGGGGTAGACCTGGGGGATACAGAGACCCAGGCGAAGGTAGACCAAGGACACAAAGACCCAGGGGAAGGTAGATCGGTAGGATAAAGAGACCTGGGGGTTAGGGGGGGGGGGGGGGGGGGGGGGGGGGGGGGGGGGGGGGGGGGGAGGGGGGGGGTAGCTTGAGGGATTCAACGACCCTGGGGACGGTAGATCGGGGTGAGACAGAGACCAAGGGAAAGTAAACCCAGGACCTACACAAACCCGGAGGAAGGTAGACCTATGGGATACAGAGATACACCTAGAGGATACAGAGATAACCAAGAGGCACAAACCTAGGGGAAGGTACCAAGAGGATACACAAACCCAGGGGAAGGTAACCAAGAGGATACACAAACTTAGGGGAAGGTAGACCAAGAGGATACACAAACCCAGGGGAAGGTAACCAAGAGGATACACAAATCTAGGGGAAGGTAGACCAAGAGGATACACAAACCCAGGGGAAGGTAACCAAGAGGATACACAAACCCAGGGGAAGGTAGACCTAGGGGATACACAAACCCAGGGGAAGGTACACCTAGGGGATACACAAACCCAGGGGAAGGTAGACCCTGGGAATACACAAACCCAGGGGAAGTCGGACCTAGGGGATACACAAACCCAGGGGAAGGTAGACCTAGGGGAAGGCAAACCTAGGGGAAACACAAACCCAGGGGAAGGCAGACCTAGGGGATACACAAACCCAGGGGAAGGCAGACCTAGGGGATACACCAACCCAGGGGAAGGTAGACCTAGGGATACACAAACCTAGACCTAGGTGATAGGAAAACCTAGTGGAAGCAGACCTAGGGATACACAAACCCAGGGGAAGGTAGACCTAGGGGATACACAAACCCAGGGGAAGGTAGACCTAGGGGATACACAAACCCAGGGGAAAGGTAGACCTAGGGGATACACAAACCCAGGGGAAGGTTGACCTACTCGATCTAGGAATCCAGGGGAGACAGTCAAGAGGAGACTGAGACTTTGGGCGAAAAGATCTAGGGAACACATAAACCCAGTGGAAGGAAGAAGACCAAGGGGATACTGAAACCCAGAGGGAATGTTAAACAAAGAGGTCCATAAGCCCAGGGCAAAAGTCAGACCCAGGAGACAGACAAACCTAAGAAAAAGTAAGATCAATGCATTCATAACGGCATTGCGAGAAAACAAAATTGAATGGGTAAGAGGGAAGTGTAGAAGAAAGCATTTGCAGTAACCGGTTTGTCCGTGAAATAAAAACGGTAGTTTTAACAAAATCCCGAAAAGAACACAATGGTATATGGTCCAAACTCGCAAAATCAAAACTACGTGCTAAGCAAACAGTAATTGTAGACACTATTTACATGTCCAGAATAATTGGACAAAGAAGGGGGGTAAAAGCAACAAAGAAAACCGCACACGGGCTGCGCAATCAGGGAATAAACTCTCAATCACTTTTAGTTAAACAATCTTAACTATGTGTATAGTATATCATTTGTAAATTCAATCAGATTTAGGAACCTACTACAGAACAAGCCGGGGATTTTCTTTCCCAAAAAGGTAGAATTTCAGTCGCTGACTACAATCATCATATGAAACGAACAGAAATACTAGCAAACTCGAGGTACACATTACTTACTACAAAGATGGAAAGTGAGATATAAGACACACACAGACAGACAGACACGCACGCACGCACGCACGCACGCACGCACGCACGCACGCACAGAGATGATCGAGAAAGACCAAAATGGCGTAATGCAATGCTCTAGGATTAATAATTTTCACCAGAAAAACCTTCTGTACATTGATTCGTCCCCAAAAGAGACCAACAAGATTTATGTTTAGCAGAATAACTGCTCACATATCAAGAGATTAAGTCAACATTTGCAATACAAACAAATACACGACCAAAACATGTTGAAAAATGTCAAAACCAATTGTCTAATTGTGAAGCTTTACATGTCTTAAACAGAACGTAGTCTCACGCTGTTGTGTTTTCAAAGATTACCAGGACGTAGAACCTGTAGCCAGACATGTAACTGTATACTTGCAATTTGGAAGCACATTGGTATGTGAAACACAGGCCTGATTAAATGCAGTGTGGTTAAGGCGAGCCGTGTAAAGCCCAGAGCTCTGTGACTAAAAGAATGGGATGGGAACCTGTTTCAACACAGAGCATTATCATAGAACCATGGAGAGAACAGACATCCAGACTGTTAGCCCTGTCAGAACACAGACCTCTTCGAACACAGAACTGCATAGCAAAGGTGAGTCATGGAGAGCAACGAGCTCCAGCATCATACTTTTGTGAGAGAAAACAGCTCTGCTTCCATGAAGACTTGTAAGGAAAACCAGATCCTAGGGGAAAACTGCTAGGCCTGAGGGAATAAAGACTTTCTTTTTCTGACGAAGAGTTGAATGAGAGTCGTGGAAAGCACAAACCTGTTTCACTAAAGATTTCTATACGCAAGTAATCCTGGAACATTGATATGCGTTTTGTTGGTATTTGCCTGCAGTTATTATTGAAAAAAAAAATCCTGCAAAAACAGATTTACGCTCGTAGACCACAAACCTGTTAAAAAATTGTTTTTAAACACAGAGCGGAAAGGTAGAATCGTGTACAGCACAGAGTTCACGTTGTATATAACCGTGAGAAATGGCACAGACCTGTTTTACCATAGAATTATGTGAATATAAGATTCCATTAAAATATTGAGCTTCTGGCCTACAGCACTGTGAAACATGGGTCTGTTCAGATATGCAGGTCTAATGATAAGTCGCTGAAGGAGCAGACTGTCAGAATACAGAACTGTGAAAACATACAACTGAATTCAGACTGTCAGAATACAGAACTGTGAAAACATACAACTGAATTCAGACTGTCAGAATACAGAACTGTGAAAACATACAACTGAATTCAGACTGTCAGAATACAGAACTGTGACAACATAGAAAACTTCAGACTGTTAAAATACAGAACTGTGAAACGTACAACTGAATTCAGACTGTCAGAATACAGAACTGTGAAAACGTACAGCTGAATTCAGACTGTCAGAATTCATAACTGTGACAACATAGAACTGATTGCATTCAGACTAATCTTAAATAAATGTTAGAGAACCGCCAAGAGAAACGTCGTGTTTTGTCTTGTGACTCGTTTGTCCACGTTTCTCTTGGCGGTTCGCTAACGTTTATTTAAGATTTGTTTAGATTTCCGCCTGCAGTCGTCTCACTTTGCAACTAGATGCATTCAGACTGCTAGAATACAGAACTGTGAAAACAGAGAACTGACTGCAAAAATAACAGAACTGAATTCAGACTGATAGAACACAAAACTGTGAAATAACAGAACTGAATTCAGACTGCTAGGATACAGAACTGTGAAAACATACAACAGAAATCAGACTGTTAGACTACAGAACTGTGAAAACATACAGCTGAATTAAGACTGTTAGACTACAGAACTGTGAAAACATAATCGAATTCAGCGTTGCAAACCGGGGGTAAATACAGATGAGGGAGGCGGCGTGGGCTTTGAGAGAGAGTGGGGGGGGGGGGGGGGGGGGGGGGGGGGGGGGGGGGGGGGGGGGGTATCACAACGACATAGCAATATTCGATGTAAGACAAAATGTTTCATACGATAAGGAGAATTCAGCTGCGAGTTAATCCTGTTCAGAAACTACACGAGTGAAGCTGCTGTTTCTGGTCGAACAATCACAAAGTCACATACACACGGAACACGGGCTTTTGATATGAATGGGGACCCCCCCCCCCCCCCCCCCCCCCCCCGCTGTACTCGTCCTGAGGAGCGGGAATGGGGTTGGGGATGCAGGGTGAGGAGGGGGGGGGGGGGGGGGGGGGGGGAAGTAGTGGTGTTTTGCACAGGCACAGTTGTAGGTACAGCTGGTTTGTACTGTGTGTGTGTGGGGGGGGGGGGGGGGGGGGGGGGGGCGCTTTAGAAACGAGATATTTGGATCTGCCATTGGAAGTATTCAGTTAAACACATCACCTGATCGGACCTTGTATTTTCAGCAAAGAGGCCAGCACACGCAACCTGTGTATTAAGAGGCCCTCATGCATGTGACCACTCTGCAGTGCTGGGCCGGTGTTCAGTCAATATTGCGAATATCATCGTCCGCACATCAGAACACTCAAGACCAAAGACACACAGTGACGTCTTTGGCATACCTTGCCTTTCTCCTTACTTTGTACACGCGCACTCTGCTGAAGGTACGGATGTCTGCGACTTGACCAACAGAACTGTAGTAATTGCCAGCTGATTACTGAATACCGCTTTGGTAACGGTGAGACGTAAGCACTCAGGCAATAAGCGTTTAATACAGACATAGATACCTGTCCCGTACACGTTGGTGTTCGATCCTGCTGACACGTCTGTACTGTTATCGATCGCTGCCACGCTTGGTCGCCCTGTCCGTCACACACACATAGACTCAATAAAATCAGTTTTTCTAAGTTGGTTTTGTGTTGTGCTGTCTGATGCGCTTAAGTTTTATGTGTTCAGTTCATTGTTTCGATTGTCCTGCGTGTTTGAGCTAACTGACACCCTGTGTGATCGTATTCTTAAATGGGATAGACATTATCGAAAACTTGGCCATTTCGGAAGGGAAATAAACCACATATGGAAGTAATGTTGATCACGAACGATACCCACACAGATCCTGATTTTTCAACATTCCGCTCAAAGCCTTGCGGAAAGTTACTAATTTTTGTGGCATTGTCAACATTTGAAATTAAGAGCTGAAAAAAAAAATTACATTGGTCATACAATGAGGATATCTAAGCATGCTGAGCGATTCAGTTGAATGTTATCACAGTCTAAGACACGGAGCTGCTGAATCCGAGAGTGGGTGCCTGTCACCCATTGATAGAGTGGAGATTGAGCAATGGCTTTCTGTCTTTGCTTCGGTATTCTTCTTTCGCTAACTGCTGGCTTGCCGAAAAAAAAAGTTCAAACTAAAGCGCTTTTGCTAGTTATCCAGTACCTGTCAGTTGTGTATGGCTTATTAAGCTCGATGTTTATGTGAAGAGGTAAAAAGGTTCCAAAAGAGCCCCACTCTTGCAGAGCATACAACAGCCATTTACACACCTGAATCACAGCTGAGTGCTAGGGAACTTGTAAACGCATTGTTCAGACTGAAAAGACAACCCAGTAGTAATGGTGCGAGTGGGTGAACGAGCCTCTCTCCTGTTCCCCTCCCCCCTCCCCAATCCATAGTGGACAGCTCGTGGTTTCTCTGAGATCATTCAGTCACTGACAACCTCTCTGAGGACGCTGAACATTGTGCATGAGACACGGCATCCTCCATTTTCACACCAGACTGAAATGAGATGGGGGTGGGGGTGGGTAGGGGGGTGGGGGGTGGGGAAGCAGGATAATCTACCAATACACTCCACACTAGATACGTACTGTTAGTGTAAAACAGCTGAAAATTTTAATTTACACCAGACTGAAATGAAACCGGGGGGAAGGGGGGGGGGGGGGGGGGGGGGGGGGGGGGGGGGGGGGGGGGGGGGGGGGGGGGGGGGGGGGGGGGGGGGGGGGGGGGGGGGGGGGGGGGGGGGGGGGGGGGGGGGGGGGAACCAGCTGGGGGGGGGGGGGTGGGGGGGGCCAAGGGGTGCAGGGGGAGGCTGAACAAGAGTGGGGGTGGGGGGGGGGGGGGGGGATAACCAACAGTGATAATCTACCAATACACGCTGCCGGGTAACGTACTGTTAGTGGGGGGGGGGGGGGAGTTAGGGGGGGGGGGGGGGGGGTGAGGGGGGGGGGGGGGGGAGGGGGGGGTAGGGGGGGGGAGCAGCTGATAAACAATCTAAATAGACACTCCGATACGTACTGTTAGTTTAAAACAGCTGAAACTTTAGCGACACACTCCATGCGTATGCGGACAAAGAAATAACCTAAGCACGGAAGAGCCATTACTGTGTAGAGACACATGCCATTCATGTTCAGTTAAACTTCCCGAGGTGATTCCCTTTTCTATTTTAAAAAACGAGTGTCCACATTCTGGGATATCTTTTGACAATACGCCAGCTAAACGTTGGTGGCGGGTGAGCGTGAGTTTGAAATGGGAGAGGAGTCTGAACTTTCAAAAACAAACAATGCGAGCGCAACAACAAACAACAACAACAACAACAGGTCCTGCTCCGTAAACTGTGGTATGCAAAATCATGAACATATATCAGCGTATGTATGAGGGCTGCCAAGAAGAGAGAAGTAGTCAGCTTTCTTGTACATTTCAGTTTGAGTACTCCCAGAAAATTCCCTCAGGTTTAATTTTCTTGAAAATAGATTGAGCTTAGGTACGTAACAGGGGGCGGCAGTTCAACAAGGGCCGTAAACTTTTCGAGAACACGGACTGAAAGGAACGGACTGAAAATAATATAGTAGCTTCCTCGCTTGTGTGTCTGCTTGTGCTTCAAGCTAAAGTTGTACATTCCAGTGTTGGTACCTACTCCTCTACGGCACAGATTCGTGAGGTACTTCTTCCAGTGAATAAGCTGAACGGAAGGTACAACAGAGTAATGCTGATCATGGAAAGAGTGTTCCAGACAGTCGCGATTATCTGTGAATGAACTGAAATCACTCTTCTAAAGATATACGTAGACAAACTTTAAAGTTCTGTGTTAATTGTATTCTGACTCACTGTCGATTGAAAAGACCCAAGACATTCATCACCTTCATAATGTTTGTGACGTAACACGCTAATAGCCTACATATGTATATGATCTGTTGCTCGAAACCCAAAACAATGCGGGGTCGTTTTAACATGAGTGATGGATTGTGTGAACATGAAACTTTTTGCTATCCTTCAACTGCTACATCGCACAAATGAACGGCCGAGGATCATGGAGCAAGAGAGAGGTGATACCAGCTCGAAGACAAACTACAAAACTACGCTATCATGGATGTTCAAAATTAGAAGCACAACAGCGAACTTCGTTCACTTCTGAAAACAAAAATCATCAACCTACTATCCCCCCCCCCCCCACCCCCCCCCATTCTCCTTTCTGCCCCCCCCCCCCCCCCCCCCCCTGTCCTTTCCTGTTTGCTCACGAGCGCAAACATTTTCTTGATGATCTTTACGTTCATTATTGTAATGTCCGATCATTTGTTCATTGTCATTATAAACAATCAATAGGCGTACAACAAAAGAAGAAGAGTGTGTGGGTCTCGAATCTAACATGAGACCAACCAGTTTCAGAACACAAAATTACGAACCTATCATTGTTTGCTGTTCCCTGCCTCATTCATTCCGATTTCGTTTGATTAAATCGAGGTTACTTGTATTTGTTTGTTTCTGTCTGTCTGTTTGTGTTTGTCTTCTGATCTCCCTTGCATCCTTGGGTGGATCCTCAGGCGTAGGCTTCAAAGATTGCCCCCTACATTTTATACTATCTGCATAATATCTGTAGTTTTTTTTTCAGCAACTTTTTCCTCCCCACCCTTTCATTTGGGTTCCTTTACTACTCTTCGCTGGCTGCTTTGGGGATGCTATTGGATTCTTTTTTTGCACCCTTGGTGGTGAGAACACCACGGTATTGTGGACTGTGGTGTGTCTCTATTCTGACGCCAGGAGCGCAGATACAGCCAGCCGTGTGTCTCTGATGAGTTTCCGACCCAGCGGACGAAAGGCCTCGGAGCAGGCAATACAAAATATATCTGCCTTAAAAGGGAGTGCGCAATGGTTCCCTTATGCAGCCAGTGAAGAGTTTTCATATTGGTCTTAATTTCATTTTCCCAGTTTTTTACATCTTCAACCTGCCTGCTGCCCCCCCCCCCCCCCCCCCCCACCCCCCCCCCCCCCCCCCCCCCCCCCACCCCCCCCCCCCCCCCCCCCCCCCCACCCCCCCCCCCCCTGCCTCATTTCATTTCGATTTCGTTTTGATTAAATCGAGGTTACTTGTATTTGTTTGTTTCTGTCTGTCTTTGTGTTTGTCTTCTGATCTCCTTGCATCCTTGGGTGGATCCTCAAGCGTAGGCTCAAAGATTGCCCCTACATTTTATATATATCTGCATAATATCTGTAGTTTTTCAGCAACTTTTTTCCTCCCCACCCTTTCATTTGGGTTCCTTTACTACTCTTCGCTGGCTGCTTTGGGGGTGCTATTGGATTCTTTTTTTTTTTGCACCCTTGGTGGTGAGAACACCACGGTATTGTGGACTGTGGTGTGTCTCTATTTGACGCCAGGAGCGCAGATACAGCAGCCGTGTCTCCCTGATGAGTTTTTCCGACCCAGCGGACGAAAGGCCTCGGAGCAGGCAATACAAATATATCTGCCTTAAAAGGGATTGCGATGGTTCCCTATGCAGCCAGTGAAGAGTTTTCATATTTTCTTAATTTCCCAGTTTTCCCAGTTTTTACATCTTCCCCCCCCCCCCCCCCCCCCCCCCCCCCCCCCCCCCCCCCCCCCCCCCCCCCCCCCGTAAGTTCAAAGTTTTGCCAAGTCATTACTATGAAGACAATTTAGTTGTTGGCCTGCGCTTGTTTTTCCCCACTATTAGATTGTTCGTCTTTGTATTTGTCTGACTTTATTCAAGTTTAAAAGGCTGTGCCAGTCTTGAATAAAAGTTACTCTGTGTTAGGTTTCCTTATGGGAGCAAAGACTACCCCACTTATTTACTGTTTATTGTTTGCTGTTCCCTGCCTCATTTCATTTCCGATTTCGTTTTGATTAAATCGAGGTTACTTGTATTTGTTTGTTTCTGTCTGTCTTTGTGTTTGTCTTCTGATCTCCCTTGCATCCTTGGGTGGATCCTCAAGCGTAGGCTCAAAGATTGCCCCCTACATTTTATACTATCTGCATAATATCTGTAGTTTTTCAGCAACTTTTTTCCTCCCACCCTTTCATTTGGTTCCTTTACTACTCTTCGCTGGCTGCTTTGGGGGTGCTATTGGATTTTTTTTTGCACCTTGGTGGTGAGAACACCACGGTATTGTGGACTGTGGTGTGTCTCTATTTGACGCCAGGAGCGCAGATACAGCCAGCCGTGTCTCCCTGATGAGTTTCCGACCCAGCGGACGAAAGGCCTCGGAGCAGGCAATACAAATATATCTGCCTTTAAAAGGGATTGCGATGGTTCCCTTATGCAGCCAGTGAAGAGTTTTCATATTTTCTTAATTTCATTTTCAATTTAGTTGTTGGCCTGCGCTTGTTTTTCCCCCACTATTAGATTGTTCGTCTTTGTATTTGTCTGACTTTATTCAAGTTTAAAAGGCTGTGCCAGTCTTGAATAAAAGTTACTCTGTGTTAGGTTTCCTTATGGGAGCAAAGACTACCCCACTTATTTACTGTTTATTGTTTGCTGTTCCCTGCCTCATTTCATTTCCGATTTCGTTTTGATTAAATCGAGGTTACTTGTATTTGTTTGTTTCTGTCTGTCTTTGTGTTTGTCTTTTGATCTCCCTTGCATCCTTGGGTGGATCCTCAAGCGTAGGCTCAAAGATTGCCCCCTACATTTTATACTATCTGCATAATATCTGTAGTTTTTCAGCAACTTTTTTCCTCCCCACCTTTCATTTGGTTTCCTTTACTACTCTTCGCTGGCTGCTTTGGGGGTGCTATTGGATTCTTTTTTTGCACCCTTGGTGGTGAGAACACCACGGTATTGTGGACTGTGGTGTGTCTCTATTTGACGCCAGGAGGAGCGCAGATACAGCCAGCCGTGTCTCCCTGATGAGTTTCCGACCCAGCGGACGAAAGGCCTCGGAGCAGGCAATACAAATATATCTGCCTTTAAAAGGGATTGCGATGGTTCCCTTATGCAGCCAGTGAAGAGTTTTTCATATTTTTTTTAATTTCATTTCCCAGTTTTTACATCTTCAACCTCCTGCCCCCCCCCCCCCCCCCCCCCCCCCCCCCCCCCCCCCCCCCCCCCCCCCCCCCCCCCCCTCTGTAAGTTCAAAGTTTTGCCAAGTCATTACTATGAAGACAATTAGTTGTTGGCCTGCGCTTGCTTTTTTCCCCCACTATTAGATTGTTCGTCTTTGTATTTGTCTGACTTTATTCAAGTTTTAAAAGGCTGTGCCAGTCTTGAATAAAAGTTACTCTGTGTTAGGTTTCCTTATGGGAGCAAAGACTTTTACTGTTTATTGTTTGCTGTTCCCTGCCTCATTTCATTTCGATTTCGTTTTGATTAAATCGAGGTTACTTGTATTTGTTTGTTTCTGTCTGTCTTTGTGTTTGTCTTCTGATCTCTCCTTGCATCCTTGGGTGGATCCTCAAGCGTAGGCTCAAAGATTGCCCCCTACATTTTTATACTATCTGCATAATATCTGTAGTTTTTCAGCAGCAACTTTTTTCCTCCCCACCCTTTCATTTGGTTTCCTTTACTACTCTTCGCTGGCTGCTTTGGGGGGTGCTATTGGATTCTTTTTTGCACCCTTGGTGGTGAGAACACCACGGTATTGTGGACTGTGGTGTGTCTCTATTTGACGCCAGGAGCGCAGATACAGCCAGCCGTGTCTCCCTGATGAGTTTCCGACCCAGCGGACGAAAGGCCTCGGAGCAGGCAATACAAATATATCTGCCTTTAAAAGGGATTGCGATGGTTCCCTTATGCAGCCAGTGAAGAGTTTTTTTCCCAGTTTTTACATCTTTCCTCCTTCCCCCCCCCCCCCCCCCCCCCCCCCCCCCCCCCCCCCCCCCCCCCCCCCATCCCCCAACCCCCCCCCCCCCCCCCCCCCCCCCCCCCCCCCCCCCCCCCCCCCCCCCCCCCCCCCCCCCCTCTGTAAGTTCAAAGTTTTGCCAAGTCATTACTATGAAGACAATTTAGTTGTTGGCCTGCGCTTGTTTTTCCCACACTATTAGATTGTTCGTCTTTGTATTTGTCTGACTTTATTCAAGTTTAAAAGGCTGTGCCAGTCTTGAATAAAAAGTTACTCTGTGTTAGGTTTCCTTATGGGAGCAAAGACTACCCCCCATTATTTACTGTTTATTGTTTTGCTGTTCCCTGCCTCATTTCATTTCCGATTTCGTTTTGATTAAATCGAGGTTACTTGTATTTGTTTGTTTCTGTCTGTCTTTGTGTTTGTCTTCTGATCTCCCTTGCATCCTTGGGTGGATCCTCAAGCGTAGCTCAAAGATTGGCCCCTACATTTTATACTATCTGCATAATATCTGTAGTTTTTCAGCAACTTTTTTCCTCCCCACCTTTCATTTGGGTTCCTTTACTACTCTTCGCTGGCTGCTTTGGGGGTGCTATTGGATTCTTTTTTTGCACCCTTGGTGGTGAGAACACCACGGTATGTGTGACTGTGGTGTGTCTCTATCTGACGCCAGGGAGCGCAGATACAGCCAGCCGTGTCTCCCTGATGAGTTTCCGACCCAGCGGACGAAAGGCCTCGGAGCAGGCAATACAAAATATATCTGCCTTTTAAAAGGGATTGCGATGGTTCCCTTATGCAGCCAGTGAAGAGTTTTTCATATTGTCTTAATTTCATTTTCCCAGTTTTTACATCTTCAACCTCCTGCCCCCCCCCCCCCCCCCCCCCCCCCCCCCCCCCCCCCCCCTCTGTAAGTTCAAAGTTTGCCAAGTCATTACTATGAAGACAATTTAGTTGTTGGCCTGCGCTTGTTTTTCCCCACTATTAGATTGTTCGTCTTTGTATTTGTCTGACTTTATTCAAGTTTAAAAGGCTGTGCCAGTCTTGAATAAAAGTTACTCTGTGTTAGGTTTCCTTATGGGAGCAAAGACTACCCCACTTATTTACTGTTTATTGTTTGCTGTTCCCTGCCTCATTTCATTCCGATTTCGTTTTGATTAAATCGAGGTTACTTGTATTTGTGTTGTTTCTGTCTGTCTTTGTGTTTGTCTTCTGATCTCCCTTGCATCCTTGGGTGGATCCTCAGGCGTAGGCTCAAAGATTGCCCCTACATTTTATACTATCTGCATAATATCTGTAGTTTTTTTCAGCAACTTTTTTCCTCCCCACCCTTTCATTTGGGTTCCTTTACTACTCTTCGCTGGCTGCTTTGGGGATGCTATTGGATTCTTTTTTGCACCCTTGGTGGTGAGAACACCACGGTATTGTGGACTGTGGTGTGTCTCTATTCTGACGCCAGGAGCGCAGATACAGCCAGCCGTGTCTCCCTGATGAGTTTCCGACCCAGCGGACGAAAGGCCTCGGAGCAGGCAATACAAATATATCTGCCTTTTAAAAGGGATTGCGATGGTTCCCTTATGCAGCCAGTGAAGAGTTTTCATATTGTCTTAATTTCATTTCCCAGTTTTTACATCTTCAACCTCCTGCCCCCCCCCCCCCCCCCCTCCCTCTGTAAGTTCAAAGTTTTGCCAAGTCATTACTATGAAGACAATTTAGTTGTTGGCCTGCGCTTGTTTTTCCCCCACTATTAGATTGTTCGTCTTTGTATTTGTCTGACTTTATTCAAGTTTAAAAGGCTGTGCCAGTCTTGAATAAAAGTTACTCTGTGTTAGGTTTCCTTATGGGAGCAAAGACTACCCCACTTATTTACTGGGTGGCTAGAAAATTGGTGGGTGATGTTTCTCAACACACACACACACACACACAGAGAGAGAGAGAGAGAGAGAGAGAGAGAGAGAGAGAGAGAGAGAGAGAGAGAGAGAGAGAGAGAAGGCCCGTTTTCGACTACAACAATGATTAAAGGACGTATCCACTTTGTTTTAACAATGTTGGGGATGGAGAAATACCAAAGGGACACGTAAAAAAAAAGGACATCAGTGTTTACAAGGCATCTTCCAGATCATGAAGGCGCTCTCTGCTGGAAGCTTCTGACATGTTGAGCGCAAAACGTGGAAGAAGCAGAGTTTACTGGGGAAAGAGTGTATGCTGGCATACAAGAATAGATCTCAAAATGCGCAGGTAGGTCAAATCAACAAAAACCACCAACGATCATTTAGCGCGTTTTCACAATACACGCCAGTTGCCATCGCGACAGACATTCGTGTTCCATCATAACTGACACTGAGATTGTCATCGTTATAGATGCTGAGTTGCCGTCAGAAAAGAACCGAAGAAGAAGCACGGTCTGTTCAGACATGTGCATTTTCTACTGCCATAAGGCATGACCTTCACCGAGGGAGGAAACTTACGGCGGGAGTGATTCGGCACCAAAAAGACAAACACCAGTCCCGCTTTCGATTTGGGTGGGAAAAACGAACAAAAAGGAAGAGCACAGTGTTCTTCTTTATGTAAAAGGACATTGAATGACTCGATCTATCCGGGCTGATCGTGTGAAATGTCACTCAAGATCAGCGTTTAGCAAAGTCACCGTTCGCAGGTGGAGTGAGCCAAAGGTAGTGAGCAACAAAATGCCTTCTGAAAGAAGCAGGATCTAGATCTGATACAGCGAGTCATCGATGCTTCAGAAGCCATAAGAGGTGACAGGCTGTTCTGAGTTTGTCTACTTGGCAGTGGCAGCAGACGGACGACAAAAGCTTCTGCACGTTCATTTCAGTCAGGCTGGAGCTGAGCATGGCGTCATCGTGAACATACCCACTGACCAGCAAGTCGTGATGACCGGAGACAGCAAAATCGTGACAAGAATGTCCGTGGTCACCGGTAGGCACGTGACACACGGTCTGATCCAGAGTACGGATGGAACTGATGGAAAGGCAACGTCTCATCGGCTGCCTCCCTCTGCCCCCTGAAGATTTCATCAGCGAGCAGCAGACATGCCTAAGATCACAGGGTGGAGGGCCGTCTCCCTGACTGCCTTCTAACCAGTGAAATCGGCTATCCACCACAGAGCAAAGGTCCTCCAGCAGATGTGGCGGGTACAAGTTCGCCTTGATCCCCCCGAGTCTGTCCGGGTCAGTGCAGAAAAGATTCCTGTCACAGAGAAACACATTTCTGAGCAAGCACACGGTCACTAAATCTAAAAGTGACCCAGCCCCCACAGCTGGGAGTATGCTGGACATGTCCAGGAGGTTACAGGTGGACACAGCACGACTGACCCTCCTCTGCCCCGCTCTGCCGCCTCCCTCCTGACCCTCGGTCACGTAGCCTTTGTTCTGCTGACCCACCACACCGCCCTGGTCCACGTCCGTGGAGCAGCACTTCTTCAGTGCTGAAGACAGGGAACGGCTGGGCCTTCCTCAGAGCCTTGCTGGGTGACGGGGTCCGGTTGCTGCTGGTGGAGGGTGACTCTTTGGTGTCCATGGAATTGACGGAGGATGAGGTGGGAGCAGGCAAACAGAGCGTCTTCACCGTCACCATGTGCTGCTGGCTGCCCTGGCGACCCCGCTTGAGGCGTCTGAAGGCGAGGAGCTGAAACGCATGGAACAAAGGATACCAATAGATCCACAATCTTTCCGAATAATGTGATAAGAGGCTCGTGCAATAATTGGATTTTCAGAAAGTGTGAAAGACGCTGCATAGGTAGCGTTCATCCTGCAAAGAAACCATTGGATTTGATCAGGTGGTGGTTGTACCCAGAAAGTGTTTTTTTGTGTTGAGATCAGACCTGTTAGCTTGAGCTCTTGAATGTTTGCAAAATTCGTCTCTCATTCAGTTATGCTGTAACAATTGTTTAGAACAATGTTGTTCCGTTCTTTTCTTTTTTATTTACGCAAGACTTTAGTGCATTCCAGTATTAACAAGAAGAAAAGAATACAACAAAGGGAAAGAACAGGTAGGAGAGAGTAATAAAGGTAGGAGAGAGTAATAAAGGTAGGAGAGAGTAATGATAATGTGATAAGAGAACAGTATGAGAGAAACAATGATGTGAAAAAGAACAGATAAATGAAAAAAAGGATACAAAATTTGATGAAAATAGAATCATCATCATTATCATCATCATATCGTCGTCGTCATCATCATCATCATCATCATCATCATCATCGTCGTCGTCGTCGTCGTCGTCATCGTCGTCACCGTCGTCATCATTACCATCCTCATTATCATCATCATCATCATCGTCAATATAGTCGTCGTCATCGTCGTCATCATTATCATCATTGTAAAAGAATAGAAGAGGAGGAGGCAAAGGAGGGGGGGGGGGGGGGAGGGGAGGAGAGGAGGATGGAGATGAGGATGAGAAGAAGAAGAAGAAGAAAGAAGAATGCGAAGAAGAAGAAAAAAGAAGAAGAAGAAAGAAAGAAGAGAAAGAAGAAGAAGAAAGAAGAAGAAGAAGAAGAAAGAAGAAGACGAAGAAGAAGAAAAGAGAAGAAGAAGAGAGAAGGATAGAGAACGAAAACGACGACGACGACGTCTAAGATGATGAAAAGATGGAGACCCTTAATGATGGTACTAGTCAAAGGTGGTTATAAAGCAACAAGGATCTGCAGGGAGTATCATATGTCTTGAGTTTGAAGCTAAGCAATGACGAAGCACCCCTGTTAGATGATACCATTCATCATGGGTATGAACGCGGAGCATCGTGAGGAACTCCACGAGGTGACATTCACTACCTTCGACATAAAGATGAGGCATAATGAGGTACTCTTAAGAGGCAGTACTACTCATCTAGGGCAGGGCATGGTGAAGACTCTTGTGAGGTAGCACTACTCACTTCGGACATGAAGATGAGGCATAATGAGGTACTCCTACAAGGTAGCACTACTCACCTTGGGCATGAAGATGAGGCACTGGGTGAGGGTGGTGCCCACCAACACGATGAGGGACTCCAGGAGGTAGGTGACGTCAGGGGACTGGCGGGTGCCCAGAATCAAGATGGCGCCCAAGGATCCCAGCACCACCACGTTGTAGATGCACAGGCCCACCCAGCGAGAGTCGTTCAGCTCAGGAATCGTCACCTAGGGGTGGAATGAATCGTGAGGGTCGCCATATGAAAGAAAATAAGGAGAATCAACTTTCAGACACAATCAATATTCACAACACGATCTAACTGCGCTAGTCTATGGATACTCGACTCCTTAAGCAAGCCTATGGTGCATTCATCTTTGGGGCGCAGCTTATATGTCAGTTATTGCCCGTACACCACAATTCTGGCACTAGCCACGCGGATTGTGCTTGTGATGAGTGATGGCGATGTTACCGATACTTGTCATTCACCGCGAGTATTACCCACACGCCTGTCGCTCGCTAATGGTGTGGTCGCCTTCACAGAGACTGATGTCATCCTTAACATTGAGCAGCTACCATTGCTAGCTCTCACACCGTCGCTCGCTATCACACCTCCTTTGGTGATCACCTGCCATTCACAGCTAAAAGCTCGTCAGTCTACAGCGCAGCTCACAGCAAAGCTTGTATTGTGGACGAAACCTTTGCGCCGGTGAGTAGCAGCAGGAATGCGAAGAAAAACACGCATGGAAATTTCTTCATTGTCATCAACATCATAATCAACAACCATCACCACCGCTACTAACAATGCCAAAACAACCACAGCAAAACAAAACAAAACAAAACAAAAACAAACCAAACCAAACAAAAACAAAAAAAAAAAACAAAACAAAAAAAAACAAACAAAACCAACAACAACAAACAACCAAAACAAACCAAAGCAAAACAACAACAACAACACGAATACGGTGCCATCACAAAATGTTGCCATGTAAAAGACACCCATCATTCTACTTAGCAGTGCATTCGTTACATCATCCTTATCTCTATCGTCACCATCACAGCTATCTTCAACATAGTCATCATTGATGTGATCATTACCGCGAGTCAAACGACTGCATTGGAGTAGATGATCATAACACGGCCTCAGCAGTGGAGTGATGTACAGCCAAGGAAACAGTGGTATAACTGTTCAAACATACACGGGGCAAAATTTTCTCTCCATGATACCCCCATTCCTGATAAGAAGCAGAACAGCTAGAAACGGTAGAAGCGGGTATAAAAAGAAGAAACACGAATTCAGAACAGGTGAAAAATGGTAGCAGCACATTACAAATACAAAAGGTAAACTATAAGAACCGACTGGAAAACGGATATAAAACAGAAGGAACGTGCAAAAACAAATGGAAAACGGTAGTAAACCCATACGAAACGGATGTGAAACAGTGGGGAAGGTAAAGAAACGAATAGGAAATAGTAGGAACAGGTACAAAAACAGAGGGGAATATTAGGAACAGTGTAGAAATGGAGGGGAACAAGTAGGAGCAGTAAACAAACGGATGGGAAACAGTAAGAACAGGTCAGAAATGGACGGAAACCAGTAGAAACAGGTTAGAAACAAATTAGGAACATGTAACAAACAGACGCATAACAGTAGGATCAAGTGAATAACAAATGGCAAACAGTAGGAACAGGTAACAGGCTATAGAAACAGATAAAAAGCAGCAGGAACACAGAAAACAGAACAGAGCGGACACACTCATGGGGGGAGTAGGAAGCTATAGGAACAGGTGAGACTCAACTGTAACAGTCGGAAAGCGTCAGAAATAGGTAGGGAAAAAAGAAGTAGAAACGGGACACAGTAGGCACAAGTAACAACACGAACAGACAGGAAACAATAGGAACATGCAGCAAAAAAAACGCGAACAGATATGAAACAATTTGGAAATGGTGGAAACATGAACAGACAGGATACAAAAGAAACATGAAGCAAACAATAGAAGAGTTAGGAAACGGTAGATGAAAAAAAAAACGGTAAAAAAAAAAACAAGCAAAACAAACAAAAAAAAACACACAAAAAAACCAAGAAACAATAGCAATAAGCAGGAAACGGTTAGGAGAAAGGGAAACAACTAAGATGACTGGGGGAGACTGCAGCGTTACTGAAAATAAGCCAAAAGACACACAAAAAGCCCAGACGAAAGTGCGCTGTAACACAACACACGAAACAGACAAGTAAACTTCCATCAAATGTGTGTTCTTCAGACAGTACAAACAACAGGTATAAATAACGCTAAAACAAATATTCCCCAGGTCACAGTCAGCATGGAAATGGACACGGTCAAAACAACAGGAGCAGGTCGGAAGCGGTTGGAAAAAAAATAAACAACAGCTGGAGGTAAACAAAAAAAAAAAAAAAAAAAAAAACTGGAAAAAAAATAGGAAACAATAAAAAACAGGTCGGATTCGGCTAGGAGAAAAACAGGAAGCAGTAGAAAAAACTCAGAAAATTTTTGTGGTTTTTAAAGAAGAGGAAACAATAGGAACAGGTATGGAACGGTCAATTTAAAAAAGGAAACGTGAAACAAATAGGTGCAGGTAGAAAACGGTTGATTAAAAAATAGAAAACACGGAACAGATTGGAAACCATTAATAATTGAGAAGAACAGTGACCAGTATGAACAGCAGGAAACTGTTGGAGGAAAAGGAAACAGGAAACTGTGCAAACAGATAATAAATAATAGGAACAGGTCGGAATCCAGAGAAACAGGTTGACAATAATTATAACAACAGATCGAAAACTAAAGGAACAGCAAGCCACGAGTTGCACTGATTAAACACATTTCAGTTGAAACAATTTTCAAAAGGAATTTAAAGTAAATCCGTCAGTCAACAGGAGCAACAACAAAAAAAAAAAAATAAAAGAAAGATATATACGACGCGTTTCGACCTCATGGGTCTTCTTCAGGCTAGATAAACAACATACGAAACAATGAAAACGAAGAACGATCAATCACTTATCCTCTCAAATTCGGCGGCAAGATGAAAATTGACTTCGTTTTCATAGTCCTGAATGTCGTTTATCTTGCCTGAAGACTTAGGAGGTCGAAACGCGTCATGTCTAGAACACCTAAGAGGTCGAAACGCGTCGTGCTATGTCTTGTAATTTGTTTGTGCCTGTTAACTGGCAGATTTATTTTTGTAAAATTCCTTGTAAACTTTGTTTCAGTTTCCGCTTGCAGTCAGACACCTCACTTTGAAACACATCTCGGTTGGATGGAGGCACACACATTCCAGCCCCCTCCTCCTCCTCCTCCTCCTCCTCCCTCCCCTCTCCCCCTCCCAGCCCTTCCGTGTCTTACTCCTTCAGCCACCCACCTTCCTCGTCTGCACCGCCAGGAAAGCCCCGAACAGGATAAGCAGCGCTTCCAGCACCATCAGGCCCACCGTGAAGTGCACCTTGTAGCGAGAGTAGCACACCAGAGATTGGGGGATTTCGAATACGTCATCGCCTCTGTGGACCCCCTGAAGCAATCAAAACGCCGTATTTAATGGTACTGTTTTCGGGGTGTTACTACTTTTTTTTTTTTTAATGGAACGGTCTTGGGTTCACATTTGAGTCGGTAGGTCCGTGGAAACTACAATCATAGGAGGGGCTTGGGTCACATTCAGGCTGGTAAAACATTTTTTCCCGGTCCCATCCTCCGTGTCACCTCAGTAGCATTGCATCCATGCCGCTCACTCTGACCCCCCCCCCCCCCCCCCCCCCATTCCCCCCCGACCACAGCTGTTGTCCAGGCCGCCACCCGCAGCCCGGCACCGGCAATCCACAAGGAGCAGTCAATGTGAAGCCGTCAAGAGGCAACCTACCCGAGGAGACACTGCACTGCTGCCGAGTCACTTCAGCAGTGTTCAGTGGCACCTGTTCTGATCCAACATACGCAGGACACCACCTACTAACCCCCTACTGACGACAGTTATTGTTCAGTCGCGAAGTCGGCATGAGTGAGCTCTCCCTCCAGAGAGCGCCACCACGTCCATTCAACCAGAGCCCATATGAATTTGCCAATACCCGTAACCCGGGTTGGTAATGCATTGAATGGAAACGAAAATCATAGTGGCCTGGAGTCCGCATTTGAGTTGGTAATGAAAATCGGAACGTTCGCCTTAAACAAACACACTCCAACACAATCGAAAGTAGCCAACACGACATGCGTGTGGGAGCTAGAGGCCGTTCTGGATGGTTGAAGACCTTTGTTCAGATGACCGTACATTCGATTCCTTATGTTTTCGTCCAAACAGAGGAGAAAAGTACTTCTGTGTCTGACGCGACGGTTTTTGTTTGTTTGTTTTCTAATTTTGAAAGGATCCATATTTCCTTAGTAGGTATTTTTGCATGAAAATATGTATGTACGTATTTACTGCGCGCGCGCGCACACACACACACATACATACGCACACGCGCGCACGTGCGCGCACACACACACACACACACACACACACACACACACACACACACGCATGCGCACGCGCGCGCGCGCGCGCGCGCACACACACATATTTAGATTATGTCAATCTTTCCGTCTCCCTCCTCCCCTCCCATCGACCACCCCTCACACACACACACACACACACACACACACACACACACACACACACACACACACACACACGCGCGCGCACGCACACACACACACACACACACACACACACACACGCGCGCGCGCGTTCCCAGGTTGAGAACACCCCACCCACACCAGAGCCTCTTTCCCCCTTTACTTACTGCGTTCTTGATGTCCACGCGCACCATATGCATGGCGTCCACCGCTGTCCACACCACCACCACCCCCAGGTTGACCGCCACCAGTCCAAAGATGATCAGGTAGAGACGGCTGTCACGCAACGCCTGTCACGTCATAACACAACACGATGATCCAGCGTACTGTCACGTATAGCCTGTTGTCTCGCAACACAACGTGACGACCAGGTACAGACCGTCTTTGTCATACTTGTCACGTCACAGCATGATGATCAGGTACAGACTGTCACAGTAATACCTGTCACGTGACCACACGATGATCGGGTACAGACTACCATTCTAACAGTATGCTTGTATACAGACTGAAAAATATATCGCGCGCGCGCGCGCGCACACACACACACACACACACACACACACACACAACACACTAAAAAACCCCTCACATTGTTATCCAGAGTATGACCATAATACCTTGAATCAATATTTCCACTGGCCACTAAAATACGAGCTTTCAAGAATATTCATGAGTGCACCTTGGATCGTAAGCACCCCCTCCCTCCCCGCCCACTCACCAACTACTTCAGCAAAACTGATATTGCTATAAACTAAACATGAGTCAGTCGCAAAAATAAGGTGACCGAGTATGAATCAAATTTAGTTTCAGAGCGTGAAGATAAGTGATTGCCCGTTCTTAATTTTCGTTGTCCTGAGTGTTGTTTATCTTACCTGAACAAGACTTAGGAGGTCGAAACGCGTTATGTTTTGTCTTGTAATTTGTTTGTCCATGTTAACAGGCGGAGTTAAATCAAATTCCTTTTGAAATCAATTACAATCAGAGTCAGCAATATTTTTGCGTGTAAATCGTATCTGACTGAGATGATACACACTGTGTGTAACTGCTGTTAAATATCAACAAACGTAAACAAATTCTGTGATTCTATGAAAACGAGATGTGGGTGCAGGGTTACATCTGTACTGACCGTGGTATTCAGACGCCGACTGCCGGCTGCAGCAGTCATGATCTCATACCTCTCTCCAGGTTTTGGCGAACAGGGCGCCGAACCCCAGGGAGAAGCCCATCACTAGAAGATACAGGCGAACCTGTGACAGTCATATTTAGAGGCAATACCAATTAAGTCCCTTATGAAAGGAAACTTGATGAAGAAGAAGAAGCTGCGAATTAAATGGTCAGATCCTCTCTCTCTCTCTCTCTCTCTCTCTCTCTCTCTCTCTCTCTCTCTCTCTCTCTCTCTCTCCTCCAATGATGAAAAAGTACAGTTTTTAATTATCAGGGGACTTCATTCGTGTTCACTAAACTTCTTTGATGAAGGAGACTTTAGTGATCATAGCACAAAATCAGCAACAACAACAACAACAAAAAAAGTTAAATTTAAGTTTTCCCTTATGATTCAAATTTAAATGAAAAAAGAAGGGGTGAGGGTGGTATAAATGATCCAGATGAAAAACATAATATGTGAAATTAGCAAATCCTTAACTCCCAAAGAAAAAAAACTCACATGACGTGAATTATTCAAGTCTTTGATCAAAAGACATCGCATGACATCATAATTTCAGGAAGAAAAATAAATTCTTGCGACACGAAACGTCCAGTTCTTGACTCTGAAAGATACTAACGTGATTTATAACACTTAAATCCCTAAGTGTCTTTGAACACAAAGCACCAAATCCCTAATTTATAACAGAAACTCACGTGCCCTCCAGCCCCCCCCCCCCCCCCCCCCCCCCCCCCCCCCTTGACCTAACTGAAACCCATTTATAACAAAACCCGACGCTTGACTCCCACAGAAAGTCATATACAACAAACTATCCAATCCTTGACTTTAAATAGAAACTCACGTGCTACAAACCTTCGAACCCTTACCTTGAATAGAAATTGATGTGACACAAACACCCAAGTCCTGTCATTTTACAGACAGTCGGGCGACACAAAACTTGACCTAATCTTTGACATATCACGGAAACTCACACGCCTGAAAACACCCAATCCTTGACTTTTTCATGGAAGCTCACTTGACACAAAAAAACCCAAATCTTGACCAGAATTGGAAGCTAATGTCACACACACACACACACACACACACACACACACACACACACACACACACACACACACAACTCATCATTGACTTTAAACAAAACTTAAAAGGACACATAGTACCCAATCCCTGGTTTCGAAATGAAACTAATGAAACAGAACACCCAATCTTTGACTTTCAAAAAAAAAAAAAATTAATGTGGTACAAACCACCCAGTTCTTGACTTGAGACAGAAACTCACGTGACACAAAACGCCCAATCCTTAACTTGAAACAGAAACTCACGTGACACAAAGCATCCAATCGCTGACTATAGACGTCATCCACA
Organism: Conus betulinus; assembly: GCA_016801955.1. Classification (NCBI taxonomy): domain Eukaryota; kingdom Metazoa; phylum Mollusca; class Gastropoda; order Neogastropoda; family Conidae; genus Conus; species Conus betulinus. Next base: position 106,567 of record JADBJO010005894.1, read on the forward strand.
GTGACTGTGGAGTAGCCGAGCATACAGCCCACCAGAATCAAGTTGTTGATCTTAGGAGACGACATCTTGATCAGTCTGCACAATCCATTGTCAGCTTGGTTTTTTCTCTGGGTCCAATTGGCCACAGTTTCTCTCTCTCTCTCTCTCTCTCTCTCTCTCTCTCTCTCTCTCTCTCTCTCTCTCTCTCTCTCTCTCTCTCTCTCTCTCTCTCTCTCTCTCTGTGTGTGTGTGTGTGTGTGTGTGTGTGTGTGTGTGTGTGTGTGTGTAAGTTAGCAACAGCCAGTATGAAAAATGGCTAATGTAGTCAACCCTTCCACCTTAACAAAATAAAGAACCTCTCTCTCTCTCTCTCTCTCTCTCTCTCTCTCTCTCTCTCTCTCTCTCTCTCTCTCTCTCTCTCTCTCTTATATTGCTTTCAAATTTTACCGCAAAAGCAAATAATTCGATGAACAAGAAACTGTCTTTTTGAACAACATTTTATATGGATGGAAAAAAAGATGATGATGATGGTAAAACAAGGAAAGTAATTACGAAAAACAAAAACAAAGGCAGAAAGAAAAAGGTACTGGGAAGAAAAGAAAGAAACGAAAAAATAAGGAAAGGAAAGAAAAAAAGAAAACGAAAAACATGGGACCCCCCCCCCCCCCCCCCCCCCCCTACCCCAAAGAAACTGAAAAGACCAAACAAGTACTCGAAATTCTGCGATGAACACTTTGTATTTAAATCATTACAGATGGATGGTCGGGTCTGGGCATTGTTATGATGATAATGATTGGTGTGTGTGTGTGTGTGTGTGTGTGTGTGTGTGTGTGTGTGTGTGTGTGTCCCTAAATGAAGAACTGCTTATGGTTAAAGTATACGCGTAAGTGGGCGAGCGCGTGCGCTCGCGTCTTTGCGTGGATGTGTGTATTTTCCCTTTACTCGTTGCTTATAACGCACTGTTATTTTGTAAATTGTTCACATTGGCATTAAGGCTTCGAAAAGCTAATGCTAATGAAAACGTGTCAGTGTCAGTGTCACTGTCAGTGTCTCTCATCCCTCCCTCCCTCTCTCCTCTCTCTCTCTCTCTCTCTCTCTCTCTCTCGTGGCTTCTCTTGTCCCAGCAAGCCGTATTTCAAGCCGCTCCGGTGAATTTCTGCCTAAATCACTCGTAAATCCTTCAGCATGCCTGTTGAAGGTCTTCCAAGCACTTTGGAAGCCACACTCAATGCTGCGCTGCAGGAAATGACACTGTCCTGATCTGAGATTGAGGGCCGCGGTAAAAACAGTCATCATTCTCCAGTTAACAGCGATTACCGACCAGCCTCCTGCGACACGAACGGGCAACCACAGTGCGGTGTATCGACGAAAATGCCCGTCACAAGTGAAGAGGGGCAGATACAGAACCGAGGCCTACAGAGCAAGACAACACAGAAAAAGATGAGTGACCATTCATCTTCTCCGTCGGATTTGTATTTGCCAACGCCACGGAGCCTGTTTTATGCTGACACAACTGACAACAGCCAAACTGCCAGTGGTGACATTTTTATGTGTGATAACCGCCCGCCTCTCTCCGTATTCCAGCCTGCACGTGATACACAGCACAGTGACCTCCAACAGGAAATCGACATGGGACATTGTGACAAACAATCTGTGACAATGGCACACCATGAAGCCTCTGTGTTGGACATTGTGCCAGTCCAGCCTTGTGCTGGTCAAGACTGTGTTGAGTTCTGATGTGGTATGTGAACATGACAAAACTCTTGTAATTGATGAGACCACCGGGCAATGCGAAACTGAAGATATCGAAGCGACTGAGAATGATTGTGATTTTGACATTTGTCAGCTGAAGCAGTCACAGAGTGATCCTGCAGACAATGTGACAACCTTTGATTTATTGGCATACCTACATGACATGAAAAGGAACATGGATAGCCTGCTCTAACAGTGACAACACAAATGTGACTTCCAGCAACGGCACAGCTGTTTCACACCGAAATCGTAATGACTGTGGATGAACATGTTGCCAGATGCATAGACAGTCATACTGGTGCAACATAATTTCTCCCGTGATGTGGTTTCCTCATTGCGATTCTCTCTTTTTTTCTTACATGTATCCTTTGTGTTTATTCTTTGACAGTTATATTGTGAACACCGCCTCCCCCCAATCCCCATGAGAATGAGCTTTTTAAGCTGATCTCACTTAACTATTCATTCATTCATTCATTCTCTCTCTCTCTCTCTCTCTCTCTCTCTCTCTCTCTCTCTCTCTCTCTCTCTCTCTTTCTCCTTTCATTTATGTATGTTTATCCTTCTTACCTCTGTCTACTCACCGACTTAATCATTTTATCAATCGTAAACTACAGGCAGGTATTATAACTACCTTCACAGTATTGTTATGCTGATATGCATTTCTCAGCGTGAAGACTATCTTTTGGTAATGGTGTGTGCATGATATGGACAGACTTTAAGACCAGTCCATTTTCGTATCAATGTCGGAGAGTCTCACCTGACATGACGATTTTTGATGTTGAAGACGAGGAAGAGGACAGACACGATGATGCCTGAACACGCCAACAGAACCATGGTCAGGTACAGTTCCCATGACAACGGCTTCAACACGCGCTCCGTGCGACGGGAGGAGAAAGGGGGCCTCCCATCTGCAACAGGACCGGGCAAAGTGGGGTGGGGGTGGGGGTGTAGGGGGTGGGTAAGGATCAAACACACATGTTAGCTGAACTGCTTAACGGCACGGCTGGCCACAGGTCTAATGGATACATTTTGAGGCGAGACAGAGGATGAGTCAAAGAGCAACGAATTCGAATCCTTCATCTTCAACATTCGATCAGTTGTGTTTACACGGGGAAATTTTTGCGCCCGAATTACTTCAAAACAACTGCATACCGCAGTCAGAAAGGAGGGTAAACATGATTTCTGATATCTTATTTAGGTTTGAATTACACTTTTTAAGCGTTAACACACCCCAAAATACAGCCAGTTTTCAGTTAATCAGGGTCGAGCCACTGGGCTGCGAAAAGGACAGGGCTAATCATAGTGCGCGCGACAAGCCAGCCAGCGGAATTACACACTAACGGGGGACTGTATAAGCAACTGCGCGCTGCCTATGACAGAGGCAGAAGGTGGGCGGGGATGCAGTAAGGGAGGTTGTGGACCGAGCGGAACCGAGTAACAGTTTCTTGTAACGAAAAAGAAAATAACAACAACAATATGAAAAAGACACGCTTATGGCGTTAATCTGGAATAAGCCGCCCTAAGTACTTACATCGATAAAAGTGCAACTACAGAGGACGAAAAACGCACAAACTAACCAGCATACGCATCAAAGTGCGTTTAATCAGTCATGCAATGATTAATTCATACCCTTATTACCATCCAAGACACACATGCACACACACACACACACACACACACACACACACACACACACACAGGCGTGCGCGCGCGCGCGCACACACACACACACACACGCACGCACGCACGCACGCACACACACACACACACACACACACACACACACACACACACACACACACACAAATGAATAAAGAGGAACGAAAGTCATCATCTTATTACCAGTGCTGGTGGACAATACCCTGAAAAATCAAGAGAATACAGGGTTGTGATTGTTATAACTGAGAGAGTGTTTTTATAGCACCTATGCTTGGTTAGAGACAATTTTCCTACCGCTTTACAAACCACTCACTCGTTTGCACAATGCGCTGCTTACCCGGGCAGAGCCGACTGAGGAGCTGCCTGCTGGCGCTACATAGGGTCGATTTTCGTGTCACTCATCGAATAGCAGTCACTCAGTTTCTCGCACTCAATCTTTGTATTTTTCACGGAGGGATGCATGCTATATGTACGTGACATCCATACCAGCGGTCAAAGTGGCCTTCTCTTTAAAAAGTTGGTGATCCGATTTTACGTGTGTGCAAGATGTTATGCGTGCGTTCACACACGGAACCTCGGTTTTCAGTCTCATTGGAAGAACTTTTCAGGAAGTAGAGTCAGACCCAATTTTAACTCCGAGAAAAAAAAAAAAAAAAAAAAAAACCTGAGGAGATTCGAAGCCGGTATCACAGAATCACAAGGATCACGAATGCGGCGCTCTGCCAGCTGTGCAGAGAGGGGGGGGGGGGGGGTGGTGGTGGTGGTGGGGGGGGGGGGGGGAATGCTTCTCTATGGAGACTGTATCCAGTGCATGTGGGAACCCCCCCAAAAAAAACCAGGGAGCTATTACCAAACAACGAGGGTGTTAATTCCAAACAATAAGGGAGTATGGAGATAAAATCCACTTTGATCAGTCAACACGATTAAGGCAGGCAGTGAAAAAAAAAATAGTCGCGCCATGTTCCTGCGACCCCTTTCCCCAGGTTTGAACAAGGCTGACAACTCTTCTGATCAGTTATATTGTTAGTACAAGGGGAGAGAAATGGCCGTACATGACTGTTTAGAAATTTCTTTTGATCTCTGGCACTTACGTTATTATGCTGTTTGTTTTAAATACGAATCTACATGGAAAGAAGCTAAGCTACAGCAGCACTTGTCATTTCAATTTCGGCTTTCTTTGTCATCGCTGCCTCTTCTGTATACACACAACATATAGCCTATGCCTGGCTAGCAGATCGGTAACTTGAAATTGTCGGAATTCAACGTTGCATGCTGTTAGAATTTCATACCGTGAAGTCTGTTGTAATACAACGCAGCACAAACACAACACAACACGACGCAACGCAACGCCAGGTTGCGCAACGCAACACCGCACCACATCACATCACACCACACAAAACCACATTACACCACACCACATCACACCACACCACGCAACGTAACACAGCACCGCACCACACCACCACAACACCACACCACACACTACGCAACGTAACACCGCACCACACCACACCACACCACACCACACCCACACCACACCACGCAACGTAACACCCGCACCGCACCGCACCACACTACACACACACCACACACACACACACCACACCACACCACACCACACTACGCAACGCAACGCAATGCCAAACCACACAACACAACACCATACCATGCAACGTAACACCACACCACACCGCACCACACCGCACCACACCACACCATGCAATGTAACAGCACACCACACCACACCACACCACACCACACCACCACACACCACACCATGCGACGTAAACCAACACCACACCACATCACACCACACCACACCATGCAACGTAACACCACAGCACACCGCACCACACCACACCACACCACACCATGCAACGTAACACCACACCACACCACATCACACCACACCACATCACACCACACCACACCACACCATGCAACGTAACACCACACCACACCACACCACATCACGCAACGTAACATCACCCCATCCCCACCCCACCCCACCCCGCGCAGCGCAACGCAACGCAACGCAACGCAACACACACACAACACAACACAACACAATCTGGGGGGGGGGGGGGGGGGTGGAGGTAGGAGGGGAGGGAGGGGTAGGGGTGGTGGGGACAAAAAAAAAGTGCTTCCTAAATAGGATTGCGCTGTACTGTGCGCAACCATAGTTATTATGTATTGCGTTGTGTAATATTGTTGTCCGTCGTATTGCACTGAATAAATGTAATTGGGGTTTAAAGGTCTTCCAGATGGATCCCCAGCACTGTAGCTCCTTTTACATTGTGATAATACTTCTCCTGAACCCAAAACTCACACACGGAAGAACAGATTGCGTGTACCTTTGTAGAGGCGTCACACTATCACAAATACGTGGTCGTGTCATAGTTTATCAGTTCACGCGAATTATCTTTGAAACACATTGATGTTGAAGCTGATTTTAGCGCAAGTCTATTAATAGCCACAGCTGATCTTTTTTTTTTTTTTTTTTGTCCTATCTTTTGTACCCCCTCAGCGGCACTGCACCCATTCATTCCGACTCCTCGTCCACAGTCACAGCCCGGCCCGGCACCGGCAATCCACATGGAGCAGTCACTGTCAAATCGTCAAAAGGCAACCCATTGCAGGAGACACTGAACTGCTGCTGAATCACTTCGGTGGTGTTCAGAGGCGCCTGTTCTGATCCAACGTACGCAGTACACCACCTACTAAACCCCTCTACTGACGACATTAATTGCTTAGTCGCGGAGCCGGCGTGAGTGAGCTCTCCCTCTGGAGGGCGCCACCACTTCCAACCGACGACAGCCCCCATGAAGTTGCCGATACCGGTGACCCCGACGGAATCAAACCAAGGCCATAACAGTGGAGAGGACATCGAAACTGAGGTCACCGTAAGAGCAGGGCATGAAGGGCAAAAGAGTTTGACGTTCTTGTTTAATAAGGCTGAACGATGAGGATTAGGATGATGAAAACGATGCAACGGATTTCCATTCCGGTCTGAGATTGCATGACAGTGCTGTACTCTACGCTTACTTTCATAATAAATCTCGGCGGCAACCAGACCCGAGAGATACAGACACCTGCAGTGTTGGCTCACGAATTTGACAACGCTTTCGGAGACGCATCCATTAAGTGGTTGAAACGCTACTGCATGGCACCAGTCTTCCCCAACCAAGCCAGTAGCAAACCCAACTCTGGGTAGGTGTCTGTCGGGGCAGAAAAATCCCGCAGCTCTGATGGGAATCGAACCCACGACTTCCACGCTAGGAGTCCGCGACGCTAACCACTTTGCTACTGCGGCTGGTCACTATTGATTTTTTGTTGTTGTACAAACGTTTTTTCTTAGAGTGACCAGTTTGGAATTATTCAATGTTTTACGCGGTACATAAAAAAAAAAAAACTTATAATCTACGAAGCAGCATGGAAAGCACTACAGGGCAGCCAATAATTCTGTATAGATGCAAAAGAGGGGGGTTTAGTATACGTGCATTATGTGTATGTGAAGGGACAGACGGGGGCGGGGGGAAGGGGAGGCAAGGGAAGGGTGGATGAGAGAGTTACCTGCAATCGACTTACCTGCCCATTTAATGCGGGTGTGGTTGAAGGTGATGTTTTTTGGGGTCGTGTACAGTCCGATCACCTTCAGTTCCACCGTGGGATCCTCTGGAACAAGACGACAAACTTGAGGAGATGGAAGCCGGGGGAAATCTTTCACCACCACCAGCATTACCGTCATATCATCGCGTTTGTCGTAACAGTAGATCACCAAGGCCGATGGGAGAAAAAGAAAAGATGGAGAGAAAGAAGACGAAGAGAATTAAGGAGAAAAAAAAAACTTAATAGGGAGGTGATGAAGAGGCGTAGCTTCTTTCTGGAACGCTCAAAACAGGTGTATCATAGGGGCCGACTCGGTCACATAAAAAGGGGATGGAGTTCTTAAGAGTGAGAATCCCTTCCCAGTGAAGGAAGAGGACAACGTGGCAAAGTGGTGTGCGGAGGGGGAGGAAGGGGATTCCAGACATCCCGAACCCTCCATATCCCCCCCTCCCCCTACCCCTCCGTCGTTCGGTGCATTCATGGTTCTAATGAAACGGCATAAACCAACTTTTCATTCCGGTGAAAGAGACAGGAATGTTCTGATCAATTCAACGGTCCTCATGGGCAACAGGTGGAGCGAACTCAGGCAAACAAAACGTCAAAAGAGAAAAGAAAAAAAAAAAAAAAACAGCCACTCCGCGAGGAAATTATCACACGAACCTAACCACTCCGCGAAGAACTTACCACACGAAACCTCTGAGTGATGGAAAACCCAAACGTGTTAGTATTCAGGCTACTCTTGAAGCAGAAGGGAAGTGGCTGCAAGGTGATTACATGGTCTTCAAACAACTGGAGTCACAGTCCAAAAACACGCATCAAGAAGCTGGAGGAAAGTCACATCGAGAGAAGTCAAATGCACAGGCAAGAAAGAGGCCGTCTGAAGCAAAGAAGGCAGTAACTTCACGTCAAGAAAACTACATTGAAAAAAAAATCACCCACTATATATACGCTATTCAAGAGGTTACAACGTACTGAGAAAGCTCTCCTGCTACGAAAAAAGAATTGTAATGCTGCGCCAACCCAACAGATGTAACACAATATCATGACAGCTGTATTGTTATATTACAAACACTGTCAAAGATCTCTCTCTCTCTCTCTCTCTCTCTCTCTCTCTCTCTCTCTCTCTCTCAGATATTTTTCTAACCTTTTGTTTTCAAAGTGTAAATGTGTATTATCATTATGTCATTATGTCCGATAGGTCTGTTTCTTTACATTTCTACCATTTGTTCTTTCTTAACATATTGCATTACATTGCACTGGAAGAACTATCTTGAATAAAGATGCTTTTTGGGACAAAGAAAGAAAACAACGACAACACTGTCAAGAATACGTCGCAAAAGATGCAACAATGCTTCGAGAAAAGTTCTAAAAAAAAAAAAAAAAAAAAAAAAAGCAGGGACAGCGTGTCATGAGAGTATTGCGCGGCATCGAGACAGCTGAGCGCAGTGTGTCAAGAAATGCCAGCGGACACCATTAAAAGGCATGAAGGCCAGTCTTCAAAGAATGCACCTCAAGTTCATGACGCACGATCTGCATTTACCTGATCTTGGCGATCTTGACGATCCTTGTCTTCGACTTGAATCGTGTGATCGTCGATCCAAGATCATTGAGTGACGCGTTTATTCCATACTGACGAATAGAACAGTGAATTGAACGGGACAATTTAGAGGAAACCGAGTGATTAAAGCGGCAGAAGTGTGTCCATTCAGTTGAAAGCAGACGTCCACTGGATGGTGTTCCATGGGTATAGGCCGGCACATCGAGAGTAGATCGTCATTCGTGTTTCTTTGAAAGTACATGTAATGAGTGGGGGTGGGCTATTTTGTGTGAAGTTTGATGTTCAGCTGATTTCTTAAGTAGTTTCAGAGTATGATGAACGTGTGAAGGCCCACATGAATAATACAACAGATTTGCTGGCAATTTACAACTGCAGCATGTGACACCCTGTAACATGGTACAGATCAGGCAGAGAAGAAATGGGCCATTACTTGGTTTGTAACAAAAGAAGATGAACGCTTTCAACCTCTATACAGCTATTGACGTAATTTGTTAACCGTGAATGGATGTCCGTGTCATATTGCCTGTGTGTGACGAAAAAAAAAAAAAATGCATCGACGAAGTGTGGGTAGCTTTGTGGGATCATGAGGCTCTGCTGAAGACCAAAACCATGGGAAAGAATGTCAGAGAAGAGTCATTTGAGTCATCAGACAGGCGTTTATTTTGGGGAACGCTATCACAGTCCGGGGCCTCCGCGGGCCTCTGTTCCCAGCCATGTGTCACTGGACCCAGAGAGTCATGAACAGTCCAATTAGTCACGTCACCAGTCACATCACAGGGCAGATTTATCGTAAACAGTCTACTTAGCAAGTCATGTGTGAACGGGTGGACGTCTCGTGAGCAGACCAAGTAGTTACTGTGCAAAGTCAGTGTCGCAGGACAGATTCGTCATAAGCTGCTCGGTTAGTTTCCTTGCAAAGTCAGAGTCACAGAACAGGTTTGTTGAAGCAGTCCAGCTGCTCCGTTACAAAGTCATGTGTCACAGGACAGGTTTGTTGAAGCAGTCCAGCTGCTCTGTTACAAAGTCATGTGTCACAGGACAGGTTTGTTGAAGCAGTCCAGCTGCTCTGTTACAAAGTCATGTGTCACAGGACAGGTTTGTTGAAGCAGTCCAGCTGCTCTGTTACAAAGTCATGTGTCACAGGACAGGTTTGTCGTGAGTACTTCAGTTAGCTACGTTGCCAAGTCATGTGTCACAGGGCAGGTTCGTTGTCAACAGTCCAGTTGTTCATGCTGCCATGTCAAGCCATGGGGTTCACCTTCTTTAGGATGGAATTCTGCAACGATTGTAGATCTGAGAGGGCATCTGCGTGCAGCACCACTTGACGTGCTGGTGTTTCCATGTTCCCATGCTGATGCAGACAATGCGTTTGTCTATACGCAAAAGTCGGTACTTCGTTTTCCAGCCGGCAGGGCTAATTTCCTGTCTTCATCTTCCGACTGGATGAAGACACAAAGGTTTTGTTGCTTCATTTGTAGAGAAGTTCTTGTCTCTGTTCCGAGAGAAATATTCTGCACCTGGCATGTTCTGCTTACTGTCGCTTTGTATTCCTTTTTCATCAACTCCCTGGCGAGCTTGGGTTTGCTGGGGGAACAGGTTTTTCTTCCATGACGGCACGCACTGGGAATTACCATCGGGTTCGCTTTATGTTCCAGAGAGATATGCATCTTGCGTGAATGAAAGATTTCACTCCAAACTGATCTTAGCTAGCGGTTTTTACATCATATCGCATACTAGATGCTGTGCCAGGCTCTTAGACCTAGCCGCATGAGTAAAGCATTTAGAATCCTTAGTTATTTTCCCTTCCATTGATTGGAGTTAACTCGATCTCATTCATTTTCTCGGATGGGTGTAGCTATGCTGGGGCTCGGCATGAGCCGTTCAGTGAGGCTTTACGCTCTGCTTAACTGATCAAAGTTGTGAATGCAAGAGTTTGTTTTGCCAATACTCCCACACTGTGCTGCCTTCCCGATGAATATTTGTGCTCCACACCGTTTCAGCAAAAGTCATCCTTCGTAACCCACATTACAAATGAGCGTCTCCAGAAGACGAGCAGCCAACATTGCATCTGCTTACATGAAGACCTTCTCACAGCAATGACGAAAAGAAAGCTCAAGCTTTTTTCTGTTTGCTTTTTTTTTCCCTCAAACCTCAAATTTCCCGCTTTTTTCTTTTTCTTTTCTTTTTTCTCGCCCCACCCCCCCCCCCCCCCCCCCCCCCCCCCCCCCCTTTTTTTTTTTTTTTTGAACAGTGGGGACTCCATCCTTCTATTTTTCCCACTGTCATAACTTTTTTTTAAACTGACTCTCACTCGCCATACATAGTCTGTGTTTTTTTTTTCCTTAAACGATGAACGTGCGCTTGGTGTGATCTAAATGTTTTTAGCAAGAAAGCTCAAATGGTACAGTCACGTCACAAGATCAAGCGGCCCTGTCGACATCCTTTTCTGGTGAACTACGAAGGGAGACAACCAACCAAAATACAGCCAGAAAGAAAACTGGACTGACAACACTGAGGAGTGAGCAAGCAAACCACTGGCAAAGACTCAGGCACCGACATCACTGAGAAACAGCGGCAGAGCAGTGGACATCTTGTCATCACGTCGCGCTAACTACATTGTGGTTGAATTGACAGAGACAAGCGAGACAAGGCAGCGATTCGTAACCACACGAAAGCCCTGGAGCTGCCATTTATCCTGGGCTGTTTTCTACAGGGAGGTCTCATCTCAAACCGAAAACGTTGACATTCATATTGAATGTCAAAGCATCAGCACCGCCCATGCGCCTCCCCCCCTCCCCCCCCCCCTCCCCCAACACCCCACACACACACACACACACACACACACACACACACACACACACACACACACACTGTCCTTCAAAACGTGCGCCAATGTCACCCCCTTTCCCTTCACATTCATACGAAAAAAAAACAGTCGAAAGCTCACCTGCATCGAAATCAATGACCTGGAACTGTTTGATGTGGATCTGGGGGATGCGGTCTCCCGACGGGGTGAAGTTGACCTTGCCGGACAGACCTCGGAACGACGTGTTCTTCATGTGCTTCACCAGCATCTCCCCCATCTCCTTGTTGAAGTAGGAGAAGTCCTTCAGCACGTCGGGCGGGCGGCCTGGCCGAGCGAAACAAACCATATGGAGAAACGGGGGAAGAAGTCAGATCAATATGGGCAGCAATTCGATTAATGGAGAGAGCGCGTTCCACCAATATGGGACAGTGAGTTGGATGGTCAGGGAAAGCGAGTCAGATCATCAGGGCCAGCAGGTCAGATCAGCACAGGACAACCAGTCAGATCCACATGGGACAGAGAGTCAGACAAACACGCACGGGGACTCAGATCAACATGAACGGTGAGCTAAATCGCGGAAAACAAGTCAGAAAACATGTACAAGCGAGATCAACAAAGGCAGCAAATCAGATCAACACTGAAAGCAAGTCAGATTATTATGGAAGGCAAGTCTGATCAATACGGAAAGCAAGTAGTATCTACATAGACCGCAAGTCAAACTGCATAGAAAGCAAGCAAGATCAACACAGAAAGCAAGTCAGACCAATACTGAAAAGCAAGTCACATCAATATGGAAAGCAACGAGCATCAAGATGTACAACTAGTCAGATGAACATAGAAAGCAAGTCATATCAACACGGAAACATGTCAGATCAACATGTACAGCAAGTCAGATCAGCATGAACAGCTATTCAGATCAAAATGAACAGCTAGTCAGATCAGCCTGAACAGCTATTCAGATCAACATGAACAGCTATTCAGATCAACATGAACAGCTAGTCAGATCAACCTGAACAGCTAGTCAGATCAACATGAACAGCTAGTCAGATCAACATGAACAGCTAGTCAGATCAACATGAACAGCTAGTCAGATCAACTTGAACAGCTAGTCAGATCAACATGAACAGCTAGTCAGATCAACAAGAACAGCTAGTCAGATCAACATGAACAGCTAGTCAGATCAACAAGAACAGCTAGTCAGAACAACATGAACAGCTAGTCAGATCAACAAGAACAGCTAGTCAGATCAACCTGAACAGCTAGTCAGATCAACATGAACAGCTAGTCAGATCAACAAGAACAGCTAGTCAGATCAACATGAACAGCTAGTCAGATCAACATGAACAGCTAGTCAGATCAACAAGAACAGCTAGTCAGAACAAGAAAGAAAGCAAGTCAGATCAACACGGACAGCTAAGTAAGATCAACACGGAAACAAATCGGATCAGCATGTTGAGCAAATTAGATCAACATGTGAGCAAGTCAGATGAACACAGGGGGACCAAGTGGGATCAACATAAGCAAGCAAGTCAGAATGAAACGGAAAACAAGTCAAATCATCACAGGAAGTAGACTGATCAACCCGGACAGAAAATCCAGTCAACATTTAAAAAAATCTTGGATCAACTCAGTGAGCAAATGAAATCAACACTGGTGAGCCAAGTGAAGTTATTTTGGTTGAAACCCTGTCAACTATGAAGGAGACATCAGAACCGCACACCAGATCAACGAGTCCATAAGCTGCAGAAGAGCTCCAAATGAACATCAAGATTTCTGTTGGTCGTCGTTAGAGGACACAATGGCTGTCTAGCTGCTACTCTTGAAAAAAAAAGTTCACTCCATCCAGCTTTGCAAGTCATGTCTTACACGCTTGAAACTTAAGATTGAAACAGGTTAAATAGCCAAACAGTGATTGTCTTCATAGGCACAAGGTGTTCTGTAAATGTAACATTGGATGAAAACAGCGGCATGGTGAACTCTTCTTTGGTAACTGTTTTTTTAAAAAATTATTATTTATTATTTATTATTTATTATTATTATTATTATTATTATTATTTATTATTTTTTTGGG
>JADBJO010005894.1:127500-147500 GCA_016801955.1 Conus betulinus
GCTATTTAGAGTCTCTTGAGTACCTGTGTACCTTAGCTTGTACAATGCAGATGGCTAGTGTGGTCAGTGCCACTGACCACTGGTCATTATGACGTAGATCGGATATCTTAACTATTTAACAGCTAATTAGTGTTTCCCGAGTGCTTGCATACCTTGTACAATGTAGATTACTTGTGTGGTCAGTGCCACTGACTACTGGTCATTATGACGTAAATCGGAGATTTTTAACTATTTCACAGCTAATTATAGTCTCCCGAGTACCTGTGTACCTTGTACAATGCAGACGACTGGTGGTCAGTGCCACTGACCACTGGTCACTATGACGTAAATCAGATATTTCGACTATTTTACAGTTAATCAGTGTCTCATGAGTGTTTGTATACATTGTGCAATACAGACAACCAGTGGTCAGTGTCACTGACCATTGGTCACTTTAATGTATATCAGAAATTTTAAATATTTTTACAGCTAATTAGTGTCTCCTGAGTGCCTGTGTACCTTGTACAATTGTAGATGACTGGGGGTGGGTAGGGGGGGGGGTCAGTTCCAACTAAGGGGGGGGGGGGGGGGGTAAGTTCCAGCTAGTCCTGGGGGGGGGGGTGGGGGGGTAAGAATGAGCTGTTACACCGGGCCTCCTCCAATGTGTCGCCTCATGACGACTTGATGCTGATGCCAGAATTCCACTGCTGACACTGCGTCGACAAAGCTGGATGTGGGTGTGTGCAGAAAGAGCCATAGTGAGCAGTGTTGTGGTAACGTCAGTGACATGCCACAGAAAGCGGGGAAACATAAATAAAAGTCGGTATAACTGATGACTGTCTGACGACACTGAACGGCTACATGTACTGGTTAAAGATCCAATGAAATTGGTTCAACTGTTTTTTAAAATCTCTGTTAAAAACTCTCACGAAGACGCATGAACTCTTACACGGACGTGCGTGCGCGTACGCACGCACGCACACACACACACACACACACACACACACACACACACACACACACACACACACACACACTCTCTCTCTCTCTCTCTCTCTCTCTCTCTCTCTCTCACACACACACACACATACACACACACACACACGCACACACACGCACGCACGCACGAACACACACACACACACATCTCTCTTTCTCTCACTCTCTCTCTCTCTGTGTCACACATACACACACACATACACACACACGCACACACACACGCACGCACGCACGCACTCACGCATGCACGCACGCACGCACGCACGCACACACACACACACACACACACACACACACACACACACACACACACACCGCATCGCAATTAGCAAACCAACCAACCAACCAATCAACCAATCAACCAGCCAGCCAGGAACTTACAGCAGAGAAGAGATGGGCAGCGGCCTGGACGAAGGTGATTGTGGTCCAGTTGAACTCCTGGAGTAGGGCCACCCTCGCTTTGGATAATTCTGTCTCAGGGGCCATCACTCGGAAGAACCAGGGGAACTCTTCTCGATCAGACAGGCGAGGAGACAGCACAGAATAGGAGATCTATCCGGCAGATGAGTGAAAGTGAGATTACATTGATGTATATTGATATGTAGCCTATGTCTCTCTCTCTCATTGTGCATGCAAGCAGTAATTGAACCATGCCGTTGGATGCACTGTCTTTTAGATCAAGATGTGGCTGCTTCTCTGGAGTATTTCTTCAGTTTTATGTTGAAGAGAGCTGTGCAAAAAGCAAAGATGAAGATCTCCATTTTGACGCTGCGTCGACCGAGTGACGGTGTATGGGCAGGTTTGTTCCTCGTCTTGTTGTTTTGGGGCGGACTGTTACTGCAGTGTGGAGACGTGGAGCAGAACCCCGGACCTACACCAGCGGTGAAGGCAGACAACGCGAAGCAGACCCGGCTCGGTTACGCTACACGTGGTGCCAGTGCGGACAGGAGTGCTGCCCCCTCTGCTGACTCTCCTGTATCCAGACCGACGAGCGCCGAACCCACCACTGCCGACATCATGACCAAGCTTCTGGAGATGGACAGGACTAACAAGGCTATGGACAGTAAGTTGGATGACGTTAAAATGGATGTGAAGACCCTTGGTGAACAATATGCTGCGTTGCAGAATGAAGTGAAGGGTCTCAGGGAGGAAGTGGCAGAATTACGTTCTCAGAACAATGATTTGCGGAGAGTGAACTCTGAACTGGGTGACAGACTTGAGTTTCTAGAAAAGAAGACAGATGACCTTGAAGGGCGCTCGAAACGTAATAATTTATTGTTTTATGGATTGAGCAGAAGTGAGAATGAGAACAGTGATGACTGCGAACGAATGTTGAAGGACTTGACTGCTAAGAAGTTGGGCGTGAATGGGGTAGAGTTTGATAGAGCGCATCGTTTGAATGCAAAGCGTGACTCCCCCATCATTGCCAGATGTTCCTCATATAAGGACAAGGTACACATTTTTTGAAAGCTAAGACCAAGTTGAAAGGAACCAATGTCTTTGTCGGCGAAGACTTTACAAGCAGGGTCCGTGAAATAAGACGTAAGCTCACTCCACATCTGAAAGACGCAAGGAACAGTGGTAAGAGAGCTGCGATGGTCTTTGACCATCCCTGTTGATGGCAAGAGGTTCGGACTTGATGCTTCTGGTCAGCTAAAAGAGTTGAAATAGGGTTTTGGCCGGTCCTCTTGCGATGATAAAGGTGTCAATTTAAGAGGGAGAAAAGATAACTTGACACCGGTGGAAAGATTGGCTGCTCCGGATCCTGTCACACGCGTGGCAGTAGCCACTTTGCACGTGTTTTTGACGACAGTGTTGTGGACGGTGTGAGCGATGGCACTGGTACACGCTTGAATTCGTATGACAGTTTCAATGATAGCCGTTTGAATGATGATTTTTCCAGCCGTTTGAATGATGATTTTTCCAAATATGATGATGTTGATAGCGAAATTAATGCATGTATGGAAAACGGTGTACTTGATAGTGATCACATTTATATTGACAACCGGGATCTGGATGCGCCTGTATGCCATAATAAAGTATTCAAGCTTCTTCTTTGTTGGAATGTGAATGGTTTACTCTCAAAGGTTTTTGACAATGCATTTATTTCTTATGCCTGTGGTTTTGATTTTATATGCTTTGGAGAAACGTTCGTTGAAACATTTAGCATGGACATGTTTGTTGGATATAAAGCCTTTATTAAACCTGCTGTTAAAACTCTGTCATCAGGGGAGACGATCTGGAGGACTCGTTTGTTTGATAAAACAAGAATTGGTTCCCTTCATAACATATGTAGAAGTAGATAGCTGTAACGTGTGCGTCTTTTTAATTGAAAAAAAATCGTTTTTTTTTTGGTACACAGAAAAATATTGCTTTGGTTTGTACGTATATTCAGCCTGAAGGTTCTCCTTTCTATAATTCTTTTAATGTTGATAATGGTATTTCCATGTTGGAAGAATGTTTGGTTGACTGCTTGTGCTCACTTGGTGACATTGATATAGTACTGTGTGGCGATCTGAACAGCAGGACGGCAAATTTTTCTCCTGACTTGTCTGCTGATTTTTTCGATTCCTGTTTGCAAACAAAAAGCCAGCCACCTTGCACAGATCGATGTTCTTATGACAATGTGTTGAATAACTACGGCAAGTTATTGTTAAATCTTTGCGTTGCTTTTGATTTGTACATCTTGAATGGTGTATGTCAGGGCGACCGCCATGGTTGCTATACATACGTTTCAGACAGCGGTAGCAGCGTTAATGATTATGTTCTCGTATCTAAAGATTTTTTCTCCACTTTTTATTTGTGTAAAGCAGAAATGTGCTCAAAATTAAATGAGGCTTTAGAACTGATCAATGTTGATGTAGATAAAGCTTTAGAATTGTTTAATGATTGTATTAAAAGCAGTGCTGAATGTATGATAAAACGTGTGCTAATAAGAAACGGTGCTAAAAAAGATGATTGGTTTTGACAGTGATTGTTTGGTAATGAAAAGAAAAACGCTACAATTGTTGAGAATATGGGTTCGCACTTTGGACAATGGTGACAGAAGTGAGTATGTTATTGCAAGAAGAGAATATAAAAACCTTCAGAAGCAGAAGAAGAAAAATTTCAATAAAAACCTGTTAGATAACATGATCAGATCTCTTCCGTCTCAGCAGGAGTTTTGGAAAACATTAAAAAGTGCTTCATTTAAAAGAAAATATACTAAGAATAATATCTCCCTGGATACATGGT
Source organism: Conus betulinus (assembly GCA_016801955.1). Lineage (NCBI taxonomy): Eukaryota > Metazoa > Mollusca > Gastropoda > Neogastropoda > Conidae > Conus > Conus betulinus. The sequence continues at coordinate 131,713 of JADBJO010005894.1, forward strand.
ATGAGCACTTTAAACGTTTGTTAGGTAAAGATGATTTAAGTGATGATGAGCTTTCTGTTGTTAATGATGAGGGAGAAGACGAGCATTTCAATCGTCCCATTTCTAAAGAAGAAATTCTATTTGCCATGCGGAAAATTAAGACTAACAAATCAGTAGGACCTGATTCTATTATTGGTGAGTTGTTGAAGTATGCTGGACCTCAAGTTGTTGACTTTTTACTAGTTCTTTTCAACAGAATTTTTGATGAGGGCATCTTCCCAGAAGGCTGGACAGAGTCTGTAACTTTGCCCTTATTCAAGAAAGGCGACGTAGATAACCCTAATAATTACAGAGGTATCTCTTTGGTTGATGTTAGCTGTAAAGTGTATAGCACTGTTGTTAACAACAGATTGCAGGAATGGATTGAATGTAATAATATCACGGGGGAGCATCAGGCTGGTTTTTAAAAAGGTTACTCTACTATCGACCATATGTTTACTCTTCTTGCGTTTGTTCAGAAACAATTTTCATTGAATCGTAAATTTTATTTGTTGCGTTTATTGACTTTGAAAAAGCTTTGACTCCATCAATAAAAGCTCTTATGGACTGTATTATTAAAAATGGTAAAGTAAATTTTATGGGAAATTATTTGGCTTTGATTAGAGCCATGTGACTCCAGTTGTAGAAAGACTAGGGTAAGGACTGGTTCCAATTTAAATTATGGTATTGCTGGGGTGAAAATTATTTGGCTGTATTAGAGCCATGTACAAAGTTGTTCAATATAGGTTAGAAGTGGTTCCAATTTGACAGATTATGTTAATTGTTTTGCTGGGGTAAAACAAGGGATGTTTGTAGTCCTGTGCTATTTTCAATATTCATTTATGAGCTTACAATTGAGGTTATCAATAATGGCCTTCATGGTGGACGATTTCCAGAAGATGTCTTAGAATTGTTTATCCTACTCTTAGCAGGGCTGATGTTGTTTTAGTTTCAGAACGATAGCTGGCTTACAGCGTCAGCTAAATAATCTGAGCAGGGCTGCCTCTTCATTAGAGTTGAAAGTAAACATGGATGTAAAACATCGTGGTGTTTCGAAAGGGGGACGGGGGGTTGGCGGCAAGGGAAAGATGGATGTATAACGGACTTACTATACCTGTGCTGAATGTATATAAATATTTCGGGATCTATTTTTCTACACGCCTAAGTTTTTTACCTTTGCCTGTAAAGATCTTGCATGTAGGGCAAGAATGTTTTGATATGTGTCATGAAAAGATTGATTGCTTTGAATAACAATTCGCTTGAGCTATTTCTAAAAATATTTGATTCCCAAATACAGCCTGTTTTGATGTATGGGGCTGAAATTTGGGGTTTGGATAGTGCTGTTGTGTTCATTGCGAGGCAGTACATTTTATTTGCTTTGAAGAGGTTTCTAGGTTTTGACAGGCGTATTTCTAATGATTTGGTGTATGGGGAGACAATAGGTATCCACTGTTCATTTGTTTCGGGCCATTAGATGTGTTCAGTATTGGTTAAAGCTTTTACACATGGAACATTATATGATTGCCTCGTAAGTCTTATGAAATGTTGTTCAAATTAGATGTAAAGGGAAAAACAACTGGGTTTCAAATGTGCGTGTGTTTCTGTGTAAGCACGGATTTGGGGATGTCTGGCTGTCACAGGGTGTCGGAAATCAAACCCAGTTTTACTCATGTTTTCAGACAAAGGTTGATTGACTGTAGATGGCAAATGTGGGACGATCATATACAAAGTAGTGGACGTTATGATGTGTACAGAAATTATTCCAGTTTCGTTTGTACTCAGCCTTATTTGAAATTTGATTTGGATATGCATCTGAAAAGATCCATTGCTAAATTCAGAGTCGGGTGTTTCTGACATAAGGACTCATTACTTTAGATACAGACAACATAGACAAAATGACTTTGGTATGTCCATTGTGTATGCAAGGTGGAAAATGAAATACATTTTATGTTCCTTTGGTCCAAGGTATGAAGGGAAGAAAATGAATACAAAAATTTCCTTTGGTCCAGCTTTGGAAAATTCGTCAAAAATTTATTCCACAGAAATATCATAGGCGCCCATGTATGTTTCGCTTACAGTTACTACTTAGCTCTAACAGTTATAAGGTTATTAGGGATTTAGGTATGTTTCTATTTAAGGCGTTTAAGGTCAGAGAAATAATGACGTCTTAGATAGTCTTGTTGTTTTGTTGTTGTTGTTGCTGTTGTTGTTGTTTTCCTGATAAATCATTTTGTTTCATACATTTAATGTGAATGATTGTGCTCATTCCCCTTCAAATGGGCCAATGGCCTTACTGAATAAAAATCTGAAGTCTGAAGTCTGAAGTCTCTCTCTCTCTCTCTCTCTCTCTCTCTCCTCTCTCTCTCTCTCTGTATGTCTGTCTCTCTGTCTGTCTGTCTCTCTGTCTGTCCCTCTCTTTCTCTGTCTCTGCCTCTGTCTGTCTGTCTTTCTATCTGCCTGCTTGTCTGTCTGTCTGTCTGTCTCTGTCTGTCTGTCTGTCTGTCTGTCTGTCTGTCTGTCTGTCTGTCTCTCTCTCTCTCTCTCTCTGTATTTAGAAACGAAAGCAGAAATTTCAATATCTATATCTATCTAAATATAGATATACATGTGTATTGAACCCCCCCCCCTCCACACACACACACACACACACACACACACACACACACACACACACACACACACACACACGTTGTAAGTGCCTATTTTTGGATGCAAAGAATGTCAGCATATTTGACATGATTAGATTTCACCCTAGATTCTTTATTTACAAAAGTTAAAGCGAAAAGATGTGTCCGTCTTTCAAATGCAGGCCTACTATATCTGAAACGAAGTCAAATACTGAAAAAAAAGGTGAATAAGGAAGAAAACAAACACACCAAAGCTTCAAATACAGAAAGAATGAAAGAATAGGAAGAAAGAAAAACGCAAAATATACTTGCCAGTGAAGAAAGGAGTCTTAAGGACTTTAAAATTGGTGATCTTCTAACAGCATACTAAGGGGGTAAAAATGATAATGATAATTTCAAAGAATCAAAAACGTCTTAAACTTTTATGTCACTCCGATTACTTTAATTCCATTTCTCTTTGAGTCGGTGTTACATTGAATTAGCCACATTTGTTTCCGGGAAAATGTAGCGCGTCTTGTCAAGAATGTTGTGTAATTCATCTGCCATTTTGCTTCTCTCTTGACAAGCTGTATTTGTCTTTATCTTTAGTTCAGTTTGTGATGTGGAAACATAGCTTTAAAATTTTCATTTTGCTGTGTTTGGATATCTCTTCATGAATGTTTAGGGAAAGGTGTAATGAAAAAAAGTCCCCCCTCTCCCTTCCGAGCTCACCTTTTTATCTTTACACGAATCTTTCTTAACTTTCTTTTTATCAACACAAAGAAATTTGGTAGCTGATTTTTGTTCAGAAACTAGGTTGATCAATAACAATATAGACAAATCCCCTCCCTTCTCTCCCAGGCACCTTCCCAGCTCACCTTTTTGTCCTTAAACGAATCTTTATGAAATTTCTTTTAATCAACACAAAGAAATTTGGAAGCTAATTTTCTTTAGCAACTAGGTTGTTCAATAAAATATTAACAAAATTTACTGTTCATACTCTTGACGTTGTAAGTAGCTATGGTAACGAAGCGCATACTCCAAAGTGTTCCAAGGTTATGTGGAGTTCGGGCCAATTATTTTAATTTTGATATAGAAAGACAGAATCTAATACATTTGAAACAGCTACAAGAAAACTTAGTCTCTTAAACGACAAAAAACAAAACAAAAACAAAAAAAAACCAAAACGTATTTGATTTTAAATATTTAAGAACTGGGAAATACAAATGAAGCATACTTGATATCAAACATTTAAGAACAAGGGAGTAAAATGAAACACATTTGATATCAAACAGTTAAGAAATGGAGAGTAAAAATGAAGCACATATGATATGAACATTTAAGAAGTGGAGAGTAAAAAATGAAGCATATCCAATGTGAAATGTTAGAAAAAAACTGCTGAGTAAAAACGAAGCTATTCAATATCAAACATTCAGGAAGTGGAGAGTAATAATGAAGACTATCAAATGTTGATTATTTAGGAACTGCAGACTAAAATGAAGTATATACAATGTCAAACATTTAAGAAGTGGAGAGTAAAAATGAAGCATACCCAATGTACAATATTTAAGAATTGTGCAGTAAAAATGAAACATATCTAATATAAAACATTTAAGAAGTGGAGAAGAAGCATTTTTGTATCAAGCATATAAGATCCGGGTAGTCAAAATGAAATACATCTGATATCAAACATTTACGCACAGGAGAGTAAAAATGACGGATATTGATCAAAATGATAAAAAAAAATGGGAGAAACAAGACTGTTTTGTTTTTTTTTTTCCTTTTTTTCTACTGTTATACCCCCCCCCCCCCCCCCCCCCCCCCCCCCTCCCCCTCAAAAAAAAAAATATATTTATATATATGGTATGCCTAGAACATTGTCGTAAAGCTCCTCCTCCGACTGTTCAGACCCTCCGTCACCCCTGAAACAGACCTGCAACATGTTGTGTTTTCTGGAGGCGCGCGCCGTTTGTTCCGTGGTGTCAGAACAGGTGCCCCCCAGTACCATGACTTTGGTGCTGGAACTGTTGTACAGCTTCTGGTACAGCACGTCCATGCCTGTGGCGATGTCACACTGGGAACACAGTAACAGCAACAACGACAAAACAATAAGACGTTGTCGACATCACCATCGTCTTCATGGTCGCAGTCCCCGTCATGATCATTATCGTCGTCTCGTCGTCGCCGTCTGTATGTGAATCATCACTGCCATCGCTATCATTTTCTTCTTCTTTTTTTCTTCTTCTGTATCATCATCATTATTATCATCATTGTAATCATCATACTTCTTGTTGGATTCCCTTTTTTTTTCGTTTGTTTATTATGTCTATGAGCTACAACTTTTCCTTGCATACATTCATTTTTTTACATCATGATAATGTTTGTAATCAAAATAATAACTTGATGATATTGATGACGATAGGGATAACAGCAATGACAATGATAAAGACAGATATGAAATAATGACAGTAACATTAGCAATGATGATAGGAACAACACAACAATGATAATGGCGATGATTATATGATGATGATAATGATAGTGGTAGTAGTAGTAGGATGATGATGAAATGATGATGACGATAATGATAACAACAAGAATAATAAAAATAACAACAATAACAATGTTAATAATAATTATTATTATAACAATAATATCAATAATAACAAACAAGATGATAATAATGTTGATGATAATGATGATAACGCTGATTAGGCAGTTGTGTGCTGCTTCCAAGGATTATACATGATGGTACCTTTATTCTATGTGCCAGCCAGTTTGGACATTTTCATTAGGATCATTAACATGTTTTGCCAGATCCCCTTCAGCTCTGTCAGCGTGCAGCAGGGGTAGTCGATACAATTGTTGTTAATCAGAGTTTTTTGCTTTTGTGACTGCGCTGTTGTTACGGTCATCACTTCGGGAATTGAACAGTGGGTATCATTACTTTTCCATGCCTATGTACCTGTCTGCGCGTTACGAGATGCAAAGCTTTGAGCATGTTTCTGCCTGACTGCGTGCGTATCTTATGTGGGGAAAAACGTGCTGGCTAGCAATTCCTCCATCATCACAGTAAGGACTTGGCAAAGCTTAGGAAAAAAAAAGTGTGTGTATGTGTGCGCGTGTGTATGCGTGTGTGTGTGTGTGTGTGTAAGGAAAAGAAAATGGAAGTGAAACGTTAGGGCATTAGGTTATGAATATACAATCTCCATAATCACCATATGGGATCTTCACTGGTCCATCCTAGAGACAGAACAATTCATATCACCGCTCAGAGCCTTCAGTACAATTTACATTGCCTGCTCAGACGCCTTTCGCCTGTTCATTCCGACTCCTCGGTGAAACTCAGCTGATGGCACTAGTACTTCCATGGCATACAATGAGGATATACCACATTCCATGATTCAGTGGTGTTATCACCAAAGATTCAGAAACAGAATTCAACAGCATCCCAAAGCAGCCAATGAAGGATAGAAGATTAAAGCGAGAACAAAGCACTGTAAGGAAATAAATCACTGAAAAACTAAAATCATGACATAAAGAATATTCAGTGTAGGGGGGAAATCTTTGAGGATCCGTTTAAGAGTGTAGCGGAGGTCAAAAGTTCTGAACAGTCAGTACTAACCCAAGCGTTGTCAGTCACATAAGTGCCGACAGCAGCTAGGAATTGTGCAGAACAATTTACTTAACTTAATGTGTGTGTGTGTGTGTGTGTGTGTGTGTGTGTGTGTGTGTGTGTGTGTGTGTGTGTGTGCTTGCGTGCGTGCGTGCGTGTGTGCGTGTGTGTGTGTGTGTGTGTACGCGCGCATGCACGGTTCTTGCGTGCGTGCGTCCGTGCGTGCGAGTGAGCACGTATGCGGGGGAGTCCATTGTGACAAAACGAAGAAGAATGCGGAGCACGGATCACCAGCTATAAATGGCAAACGGCAAACAATTCTATCCAGCTCGAAATCTCTCCAGATTTCATTTGACCCTGGCCTCACACATTAGCGAAAAACCGGATGGGAAGGGAATAGAGCAGGGAGGGTGGTGATGGGGCGGGTGGGTGGGTGCTAGGGGGTGGAGCCAACGGGGATGGGAGAAAGAGGGTGATAAGGTGTGGGATGGGTTGGGGGGGGGGGGTGGGGATGGGTTTGACCTCATTATATCAAGCGCATTCACCGTGTAGTGCCTGAGATAAGCCAAAAATAGTAAGAAACACTCCAAGCAGAGAACAAAATTTAACAGGACCAAACAACCGTGTGAATTTTCAAACAGGCATGTTTTTATTCAGACAATCGAGAAAAATGCAGAAAAAAAATATTGCTGCACAGCAGGCTGCGGGAAAATGGCAACGTGAAAATGAATAGAGAAACCAGACCAGTTCACAGCGCAGCAGCAGCAACAGCAGGAGAGAGAAATTGATTGATTGATTGATCTTTAATACGCAAGGATGAACATTTTAGGTCAAAGCCTAGTCTTACAATTTGTCCTTGTCATGCATACATTATTTCAACACACATCATTCATACTGACAATTCAACATAGCAACATCGTAATCTAATTCTATAATGATAAGCAAACTATTCATAAAAGTACTAATGAGATGGGGGATGGTGAAACAGAAGGAAACTTACAAGATGTATTCAAAGTATGGTTCACAGAAGACTTTGCGAATGGGCGCTAATCATTTTCAATCGAATAATTAAATTACTGAACATAAAATGTTTTATGCAAATGTTTCTTGAAAAGTTTTAAAGTATTCGTATTTTGTAGATTTGGTGGAAGTGAGTTCCAGACATATGGTCCAGAGTAAGCTAGGCTTGTTTTGTATAGATCAGGGTAGGGAAGAAGGAATTTCGTCGAGCCAAAAAAGCTGTTCGACCTTGCCCTTAGCATAGTATCTTTCAAGATTGTAAACATAAATGATGCCTTGTCGAATCCCAATGGCTTACTCAGAGGAAGTATGTTCAGCGCTTTTAGTTTTTCGTCTGTTGTTAGAGAGAGAGAGAGAGAGAGAGAGAGAGAGAGAGAGAGAGAGAGAGAGAGAGAGAGGGAGGGAGAGGGGAGGCAGGAGCAGGAAGAGAGCTTGATCAGCGTTAGGCAAATGTGTTTCTCTCCTCAGAAATTGCCACGGGGCAGACCCGACCCACCTAGCAACGGACCGGCGTTGACGGGAGATCAAGAAGGTTGCCATTGGCAGCTTGACAGGAGGAAAAACCCAACATATGGCAAGCAAAACAAACACATCCACTTGACATCCCCCGTCATATGTCCACAGTACTCCAGCTTCTATTGGTCAGTGAATCTTCAAAGGGAAGTAACTGCAAAGGGAAACGGGAGGCAGGGACGTAGACAGAGGTAAGAAAAATAAAAAAGGTGGACTGACAGCGGACCGGGAAAAAAATATGCGCGGTAAGCAAGCCGGGCACTTCCCACCGTACTGATAGAGATGAGGACAGCTGGGGGCAGCCTGGATTACAGTAGCGCCCCCCTACGACGGTCTTTGGACCGCCATTTTGATTGTCACTGATCGTTTTGAACTCCAAATTCCCCAAACAGCAGAGCGATGGACTGTCGTTTAGGAATCTGTGGCTAAACAGCTCTGAAAAAAAGGAAAGGAAGAGAAAATGAACTCAGCAGGTAATGGTATCCTGCTGTTCTGATATCCAGGCTACGTCTAGCAACATGGCAGTTCACGTGGGCCTGATGGGCTGCAGGACGAGTGGCGAGTTAACATACGAACCTTAGTGTTGAACACACACACACACACACACACACACACACACACACAACACACAACACACACACACACACAGAGAGAGAGGAGAGAGAGAGAGAGAGAGAGAGAGAGAGAGAGAGAGAGAGAGAGAGAGAGAGAGAGAGAGAGGAAACAACCTCAGATTAACGAAGTTAAAATAGTGCAGTTAAAAAAAAAACCAAAAAAATTAAACGAGAACACGAAACAAAACTGACACGCTGATTCCTGGAGAGACAGAACCCAGAATCTCTCTCAGAGATCTACAAGGGCCATCAAGCTAAAACAACATCATGTAGAACAGAACTCAAAGAGCCGCATGCTGCAAACTGTGTAGACTTACCCCAGTGTTGACGGACTCCAGGACGATCTTGTAGCCCGGCAGCACGTCAGGCCGGCTGTTGATGTCATCCTCGGCCAGCTCTGCCGCGTACTGGAAGGCCTGGCCCACGGGGGTAAGGACCGTCGATGGCGAAGAGACCCACCACGTGCAGCTCCCAACGTTCGTCCTCTGCCCCCTCTGCATTTGGGTCGTCCCGGTCCCCTGTCCATAGAGGTCCCACGGAGCAGGCAGACTTTGTGAGGGCATTGTGTGTTGTCGTCACTGTGGCGACAGACGAAGGTACTTTAGATGACGTCACTACCTCAGAGAAGGATGACAACGCGGTGCTCTGAGTGACGATGTCCGTAAGGGTCGACGCGTTATCAGGATGATGTGTTGACCTCGTCATGTTTGGAGTTTTTCGCTCGGTGATGTCTGGAGGTTGATCAGTGCTGACGTCGAGTGAAGAAGAAGACGAAGAAGAAGAAGGGGTGAGGGAAGGCACTGAGTCTGCTGAGGAAGAAGGCACTCTTCCTGCACTGTCAATGACCATGCCTGCGACTGTCGCAAGGCAACACACGAAGAGGGAGACCGACGTGAGAAGGTTTTGCAGGCCATGGTCAGACAGGGATCCAAAGGGGGGTTCCCCAGCTTCTCAACAATCTGGGAAGAGACAAAACATATGGTCTATGAAGCATTAATCAAAAACAAAACAAAACAAAACACACTCACCCCCCCCCCCCCCCCCCCCCCCCCCCCCGAAAAAAAAAATAAAAAGGCGAGCACTCTAAACACATGGTGTCACACTGTTTTGCGAGTGCATGCTAAGCTTGTGTATAGAAACTGCAGTCAAACATGGCAAGTAATCCCCCAGTCTTCCAACATACAGAAACTGTCCTTTTAGTGCTGTTTGGCAGATTCGCTATCCCTCCCTCTCTACAACTTCCTCCTCCCTCGCTGACGCCACCTGCCTGGCCGCTGCCCCCCTCCCTCCCACCTCCCTCCCCGCACCACTCACCAACGCCTTCGAAATGGTTATCTTGATCTGCCATAGCAGCCGTGGGAGTGTGGACCTTAAACCAGGATGTAATCTTTATCAGCGGTGGACCGCACAACTTTATCCTTTGACCTGAACTACTTCTCTTGTCCTCGAGAGATCGGGAGAAACACGGGTGTGGAGAGAGAGAGAGAGAGAGAGAGAGAGAGAGAGAGAGAGAGAGAGAGAGGAGGTGGGTACTGAACAACAACATAAGGGCATGTGTTTTTTTCCCCTGACATTTTATTCTGTTGCTCTCCATGGTGCATTCCACGTGTTGTAGTACTCACCACAAATATGTCCTCACAGAGTGTTGGATTTAACCTGTGAGAACAAACACTTCACAGCAAACTCCATGAAAATCTTGTTTTAGAGATATCCCACCTAATGTAATCTTTGAGTTCCTGAAAGAGATCTATAATTTTTGTCTGATGTAACTTTTTTTTCCCGAAAGAAACATGTTTGAGTAATTTTTACGTGTTGCGATAACGAATCTGGTTTAATCTTGTCTTTCCCCCGACAGGGTTTGTCAGAAAATGACTTTGTGAGGTGACAGCCTTGATGTGCACCCCTTCCTCCTCCCCCTTACTCCTCCTTTCGCGATTAGCTGGGCTATAAACAAGATGAATTGAATTCAGTCCCCTTGTGCACTGTGTGGCATTCTCTAGTCTGTAGTGTGGTATTACATATACGGGCAAATGTGCACGCAGTGGCGACATCTCGATCAAAACTAACACTGAATGCAGGCGTACCACTGATCAGAAAGAACCCCGTGATAGAAAAAGAGCACCTTTTGGATTGACGTTTAATTTAAAAAAAAAAAAAAAAAAAAAAAAAAAAAAAAAAAACCTAGGCAAAATCATTCACGTTGGCTCTGCGATTTACCAAGTTTTCCATGATAAACGGGCTCAGCAGGTGGTTTGTCGGAAAAGCGCCACCGAACACTCAAGTCACTCAACAGACGGCTGTGCCTGCTCTGGTGGGGTGCCTCACGATGACTTGCTTTTGGTGATTTCCTGTAGACATCTAGCGCTAGGACTGTGATAGAAGGTACCTTGGCGTACTTATGCTGGGGATCTGGAATGAACTGCGAGGGAGTAAATGTCACAGAGATCAGACGACAGATGAGACAGTAAAAAAACCTTTGGTATGAAAAGAAAAGCTGTATACATGACACGGAAAAGTTAGAAGGACGGGATAACACACTCACCTCCTAGGATTAATGTACGAGAGCCTTTTAATGTGTATGTACCTTAGGAGGAGGTCTGGCCCCTAAACCTGCAACGCGCAGGCCCACCGGAGTGTGGCTATGCCCTGGCGTTCATGAACCAAACTCCTAGCTATGGGCAAATAGCAGGGCAGAGAGAGCTCTTCAGCCTTGGTCAGCCATGCCTCTTGGAGACGGATGTTCCGAACAACAAAGCCGCACCTCCTGGGGCCGTCCTACACGTGGCAGCTACTGCGCCCGTGGGGCAATGAGCCCCAGATGGCGAGAGGGTGAAGAGACAGCACACAACTCTCCTTCACCTTAGAAGGTCCCCTGTGCTGTTCAGGCAAGCAGGTACGCTGATAATTCCAAAGGCTTGAGAGTGTACACATCAAAAGCCAGCTCCGATTGATAGAACACACCCGTACCCGTATGGAGGACGGCAGAATTTCTAAAGATACTGCTGTGTGGACAACTGAAGAAGGACAACGTGATTAAGAAAGGCTTCCCAAGAGATACAAAGACAACGACCTGGTGCCTCTGGGCTTGGTCTTCATTCCCACATGAAGACCCACATCAGCAGATGACCTGCCTGTCTACTCATCCGTCGGACACTACGGGAGAAATCAATCATCATCACCTTAGGATTGCTGAACAGAAAGCAACAGTCGGATTGAGTCGTCACAGAGACATCGTCAGGCATCCCTTGCTTTGGCTTACTGTTCTCTATTTGGTAAGTTTCTTCTTCAAGTCATATCGATCGGACCGTTGCACCTTTTGACCTGCTGTGTGAAGGGGTCACTGGGACACACACCTCGATCAGCGACGCCAAGTTCTGGCAAAGTTGTGTGTCAGCTACTGGAGGGTCAAGTACCCTTACTCCCCTGCTGTCATCGTTTACCTGTCACGCTGGTCAAGGTGAGTTCCTGGGATATGGGGAATGGACTGTGGTATTCACCACAAAAATATCTACGCTGTTTTGTAGTTTTATCCTTTGTTTTCCAGACTGTCAAAATTATTCATCACAAGAAAAAAACAACCAAAAACGATTCATTTATACATCTTTAATCAGCCAGTCCTGAAACCATCTTTCGCTTCGACTTTCGAAAAGAAAGGAGCTAGAGAGAACACAAGATTATAATCTGAAATATGTTAAGGGGCTTAGACTGAGCTGGTTTTTTCAGCCCCCGCTTTCTTGTTCTGCCAGTATGCTTGCCGTCCGCGCCAAGAGTAACGCCTTGTTTTCCTCTCCCCTCTGCGGGAGCAGTTTCCGTCCCCCCCCCCCCCCCCCCCCCCCGCTCTTTACAGCCCGCTGACCTGGAGTCAGTGGCGAATGAAGCCTGTAATTTGCCTTCACGTTACGGTATTATGAATGCTTTGACAGCTGAACTTGAGAGAAGGATTCGGGCATTAGAGAAGAGATGCTTCCTTAAGATCCTTGGTATCACAAACAAAGACCACATTACCAACTTGTAGGTCTAGACCAGAGTAACGCAAGCCATTGGATCGTACGAAGACCTGTTGTCCACAGTGAAAAGAAGGAAAATGAGATGATAGGGTCATGTATGAAGATCAACAGGACTTGCCAAAACCATTTTACAAGCAACAGTGCGATGAGGCAGAAGGAGAGGAAGACAGAGAAAGAGATGGGGAGAGAACATCAGTGCATGGACTGGCCTCGCACTCAGCATCTGCCTTAGAGTGTCTGAGAACCGGGTGGAGTGGAGGAAGCTGGTTGCGAAATCTCATGTGGCGCCCCAACGGTCTTCAAGACTCCGGGATAGGTGGTAGATGAAGTGATAGGTGATTGCGAATGCGTGGTGAGAGGGGATCAACAAGTGCGCGCACTGAGTGCTCTGGTGGAGTAATATTCGGAATTTTAATCCTAAGCCTTAAAGTGAGTTGAGAATCTCCCTTAAGAATATATACTGAAGAAAAAGAGACCAACTGTGTAGAGTGAAGGAAAAAAGAATTTTCTAATTAAATTCTTAGGCCGGACCGCGGCCTCTTAGAGACTGATCTTCATAATTTTCCTTCAATTTTCCCGTTCTTCCGATCTTATGTTAGGCCGCACTAGCAAAACAAGGTCATTTGGTTTAAAAACCAAAATACACACTGCCATCATGAAAGCCCACACGTCTGAAAAACAATAAAATTTTGATTTGATACAATTTTTTTTCCTGTCAGATCAAATCAAACGCTTTTTTTTAATTCGTGTAGGCTTCATGATTGAAGAAAAATAATGGCGATTTGGTTTGACATGATTTCTTTCCTGTCAGCTTCATTAATAGCTTTTTTTTCTTAAAGAATGAAAGACAGGGTAAGATTTTATGTTTAGATTTTGTTTACAGCCTAAACAGTGAGTTCGTAGTTGGATCTTGATTATAAACGCGTTCTGAAAGAGTTGTGCTTGAACGTCTTGGGTGTGCAAATTGAACAATAACTGTGAAGATAACATAACATTATAACACCCAAAATGTATGCCATAAAAAAAATGAAAAAAAAAAAAAAAATCAAAGACTGGCGTGTTTTACAGTAAGTCATTATTTCTACTTCTTCTGTTATGAGAGAGAGAAGGGAGGAAGGGAAGGACAGAGAGAGAGAGAGAGAGAGAGGAGAGAGAGAGAGAGAGAGAGAGAGAGGAGAGAGAGAGGAGAGAAGGAACGGTAGGTGGGGGGGGGGGGGGGGGGGGGGTGCGTAAAAACATCACGCCTGTTCTGCATTATCGGATGTAGAACACAGCCTTTGCTATTTCATTTCATTTTGTTTTACTTTATTTTACTTCATTCGATTCCGTTTTCATTTTTCTTTATCCTATTTCATTTTTTGTCAGTCCATAGCCTGAACAGTCGCTCCTTCATAGCAGACACCATATGACAGACAGTCTCTAGTTTGATCATAGCTAATTTTCTTAACTGGATTACCTTCCACGTTGTCATTATCAACTAATTCTCTTTCTAGAGAGGTCTGTTTTGACAAGCTCATCTGAAACGGCCCTGTCACTGGTGACCTTTTCCCGTACCTATGGGCCTTCGTGAGCTTCAAATGCTATAATTTGGTTTTAACAATGAAAATGGTCATCTCCACCACGAAAACAAGAGTTAATAAGTGTTTTCTACGTGAACATGGTCATTAAGTGCACGATGAAAAAAAAAGGAAATCCAAAGATCAGTCTGAGAGAGTGGAGAAGCCTTTGGAAGGTAAGGAACACGAGATGGTAATGGGGAAATAATGTGAGTCAAAGAAAGAAGTTAAGCTTAGTACACCAGAAAGCCGGATGCACTTAAAATACATAATCATGGCCGGTATTTTCATTCTGTGCTTATATCCTCGGGTGCTGTCACACTGATACCAAAGATATTGGTGCACATGCATCTGAGTGATGTAGTTACCCGTTTTCATGTGCCAGACATACCAGCTTTCATTGTGATCAGATCATTCCAGAATGTTGGGCTGAAAAAGCAAGAAGACAGGTTAGAATGATACATTTTGTGTGAACGCAGTAACACTACTGTTTTATGTGGTTAAAACAATCCCATAACACAAACTAATAAACAAACAGAAAGTTTTTTCACCAGGAAAAAAAAAATCCGTCCTCCTATAACGGTTATCGCTGGCTTTTGAAACTGGCTAACTCATGTGCTCACAGCCCTCCCATCGCCCTCCGTTTCTTTCATGGCTTTCCCATTCCCCTTACCCCCCCCCCCCTCTTACCTTGCTCTTCCCTCCTTGTCCTCCTGTCACCTGTCTTCTTAACCTCTAAAATTTTTATGAGGTAATTCCATGTGGGGGACTTCCTCATTCTGACAAAGCTCCTACAAATGACGGGTTCTCTCTGACGACCCCTCACCCCTCTCCTCCAACCGTCTCCCCCAATGCACCCTCACCCACTCCCCCCCTTCCCCAAAAGAAGAAGAAAGGTAGTGGTTGAAGGCTCACGTTCTTGCCATTGATTCTGTGCTGATCGTCCAATGTGGCATGCGTTCCTTCTAGTTGAAACGCATGACTGTTGTTTATGATAGAAGGGAGATTTTTTTTAAACCACCCACATTTCTCTTAGATTTTCCGAGTTGGTGATCCATGCAATTAGGTATCAAGAATATGAACTGCTATATTCCAAGTATACAGGTATCAGGATCAGCTCATAAGTAACGTTGGATTAAAAAAAATGTTCCTGACAATTGAGACAGATCTCAAAAACAACAGCAACAACACGACGACAACAACAAACAACAACAACAACAACAACAACAGCAGCAGCGCAGCAGCAGCAGCAGCAACGGAGCTTCAAATAAACAACACCATCAGGACACGCAAAAAACAACCCTGAACATCAAAATAACATTTTATCAATGTAGAAATCAAATATTGCTCAGTTGTCAGTCTGCGAACACAAACACCATTGACCTCACCCTCACTTCCAGGCAGATTGTCAAAAAACGATAATCCTCCTCCTCCTCCTCCTCCTCTTCCTCCTCGCCTCCTCCTTATCGTCATCGCCATCATCATCATCATCATCATCATCATCATCATCTCATGATAATCATCATCATCATCATCATCATCATCATCATACTTCGTTCTTCCTTTCTTTTTTTTTTTTTCTTTTCTTCCTTCCTTCTTTACTTTCTTCTTTCTTTCTTTCCTTCCTTTCTTTTCTCTCCCTCCTCCTTCCACGTCTCCTCCTTCTCCTCCTCCTCCTCCTCCTCCTGCTCCTCCTTCACCTCCTTCCCCTCCTCCTCCGCCTTCCTTCTCCTTCTCTTCTTATTATTTTCCTTCTCCTTTCTGAACATTGAAGAACAGTTTCCTCAGTGTTCTCCAGTTCTGCTGTTTGTGTGCCAAGGCTCGGATCACTACAAATG
>JADBJO010005895.1:0-26949 GCA_016801955.1 Conus betulinus
TGGTCAGAAATGGAGAGTAGGGACTACCTAGGTTGGTGTCTTGAAGGAAAAGCCTTGGATTTCTTCACCACACTTACCCAGCTGGGCAGTGAGTTTTCATACCATCAGTTGATGGGAAAGCTTGCAGCTCGGTTTGGGGTGAAGGGAATATGTGGGAACTGCCAGGATGCGTTTCCAACAAGCCCACCAGAATGCAGGGGAATCGTTGGATGATTGGGCTGATATGGTGCTTACGCTAGCAACGTCAGCATACCATGATCTGCCTGAGAAGCATGTCAGAGAGGAAGCCATTAATAAAGTCTGCCTAGGGAGTTTGGATAAGGAGGCAGGAAAGTTTGTCTGTATGGAGGAACCCCAGTCTATTGAGGAGGCTATGAACAAAATCAAACAGTTCCAGCACATCTCTCAAGCAGTAGGCGAGAAGGCGCAGGCCCCTGGAAGATCCTCGGGTAGGACGGGTAGGCACAATTTCACCTGTCACCAGGGAAGAATTTGAGAGACTGCAGAAGGCCATAGATAGGCTTACGCTGCAGCTCTCGAAGTTGGAAAATAAAGAAACTACTTCTTCCCAGAAACCAACTACCGCCATCCAGGACTCCCGGGTCCAATGCTACTTCTGTCAGCAGAAGGGCCACCTGAAGAAAGATTGCCAGCGTTATACAAAATGCTGCAGAAAAAGGCAAACAGAGGGCAATAGGGGCAAAAAGAGACAAAAAAAGTCTTTAAACGCCTAAGGCTTGGGGATGATGGCCGATCCTCTGAGCCGGAAATACACAAGGGCCAGGAATTTTTGAAGTTGAGTTCCCTAAAAGTGTTGCCGGAGGGTCACCACTCCAAGGGCGTGTTGCTCGTTGTTGTCCCCAGGGTCAGCTGAATCAAAAGACTCGGCTACCCGAAAGCCTGAGCAGTCCGAGTTAGAACCTGACAATTCTGGTAGTCCGCAGGGTTCCTTGACAGACAAAACTGCAACTGGTCCAAACACCCATGGGGCAATTCAGGGAAAGAGTTCATCGGAAGCAATCAGCCAACAGCCTGAAATCATACGTATTAATCGGGTTTGTCCAGGCTCTTCTGGGGTACACATCATGGTGGGTGACATTCCGGTTAAGGCCAGAGTGGACTCTGGAGCGAAAATCACCATTGTTGCTACTTCAGTGTTTGATAGGCTTTCCAAGAAACCGAGGAAGCTAAAGAAGTGGTGATGCAAATGGCTAACCAGGGTTCTACTCTGAAGGGTTTTGTCACCGCGCCTGTACCCCTGAAGATTGGCCAGGCAACCTTCAGAGAGGGGGATGTATGTGGCTCCGATTGCTGACGAGATGCGTTAGGACATGATCTTCTGCATCACTGGGGGGCGATCCACGACATGAGGGCTGAAACTCTGTTGATCGGGGAAGAAATTATCCCTTTAGACGTGAGTTTTGGTCAGGGACCGCCAACCATAGCCAGGGTTACAGCTGCCCGTAAAGTTTTGGTACCACCCCAACACTGTCATGAGGATAACCGGCAGATTGGATAAAGTCCTTCAGGACTACTACACTGAATCCTCGTTGGGCTCTGAGCTCTTAATCCCGAGGACAGTGCGGCGTTCCGGGGACAGTCCAATCCTTTGCCTGGTAAACCCCAGTGACAGGTACCATACTGTCAGGAAGGGGGAGCTGTTAGCCAATGCATTTGAAGTGCAGGAGATACTGGATCCGGGACAGCAGAACTCTTCCTCTGAAAGTAGAGACTGTGATCAAGTGGTAAGGGGGAAAGCAAGCTGCAGAACGGTACGTGTGGGGGATAAACAACCCTCGAAGGACCAAGTACCCAAGCATCTGCAGAAATTGGCTAGTGACTCCAGCACACACCTGACAGAAAATCAGAAGGTGGAGTTGATAAAGCTCCTGTGCGATTATCAGGATGTGTTTTTGCTGCCGATGAGTTCGATTTAGGGAACTTTACCGGTATCGAGCACTCAATTGACACTGGTGATGCCAAGCCCATAAAGCAAAGAATGCACCGTACGCCTGCTGTATTTGCAGGAGAGGAGGAGGCACATTTACAAAAAATGCTCAAGGCTGATGTCATTCAGGAGTCAGTGTCAGAGTGGGCCTCAGCGCCAGTCCTCATCCAAAAGAAAGACGGATCAGTTCGCTGGTGCATCGATTACCGAGCCCTAATGATGTCACAGTCAAGGATACTTTCCCATAGCCACTGGTGGAAGGACTGTCTTGATACTCTGTCGGGGAGCACATGGTTTTCGAAGCTGGATGCCAACAATGCGTACTGGCAAGTGAGAGTCAAAGAAGCTGACACAGGAAGAAAACTGCCTTCTTGACCAAGTACGGTCTGTTTGAACATGTTCGGATGGGATTTGGACTCGCCAATGCGCCAGCCACATTCTCACGCGCGTGATGAACCTTATCCTGAGGGGTCTGACATGGAAGACTGTGCTCGCTTTCCTGGACGACATTTTGGTGTTAGGGAACAGCTTTGAAGATCATTTGCAGAACTTGAGGGAGGCGCTGCAAAGATTTCGACAGCATGGTTTGAAGCTCAAGCCAAAGAAGTGCCTTTTCTTCCAGCCTGAAGTTGAGTTCCTAGGTCGGATGGTTAGCAAGAATCAAATTGCTATGTCTGACCGGGACATTCAGACTGTGAGGGACTGGCCCGTTCCCGAAATCTTCAAAAGATGTGGAACGGTTTCTTGGCTCGCTAATTACCATCGCATGTTCATTCCAGATTTTGCAGCGTTGGCGCAGCCTTTGTATAACCTCACAGGAAAGAACAAGTTCTTCTGGGATGAGGAAAAGCAGTATTCCTTTGACAACCTCTGTAGAGTGTTGACCGAACCCCCCTGTCCCTGGCATTGCCAAATAGCACGGATCCATTTGTATTGGATACGGATGCTAGTGATTTGGCGATCGGGGCGGTTCTGAGTCAGATTCAAGGAGGCATGGAGCGAGTGATTGCGTACAGCAGTTTCGCCCTCACTCCCGAACAGAGGAGGTACTGTACAACCCGAAGGAAATGTTGAGTATCGTGAGGTTTTTTACGAGGCAGTTCAAGTACTACCTACTAGGTAGGACTTTTACCGTCAGGACCGACCACTCCAGTCTTACATGGCTCCTGCGGTTTAAACACTCACAGGGACAGTTGGCCCAATGGATGGAGGAACTCTCCCAGTTCCATATGATTGTCAAACATCGGGCCAGGGCAAAGCATCAGAACGCTGATGCACTGTCAAGGATTCCTGATGCTTTGACCCCTTGTCAATCTTTCGTGGCTGGCATTCGGCCTGAAAGTCTGCCTTGTGGGGGGTTGCAAGTACTGCAGAAGAGCAGACGAACAGTGGGGGGATTTCATTCAGGCTGTGGACGAAGCCCGTGGCCTGACGGAAGGAAGCCTGACAGTTTTCTCTCCCGAGGAAAGAGGGGACCCATCCGGATGGACCTACAGTAGCTACTGTGGGGGGACCTCTCTCGCGGAGTCACGGAAGGGGTGCCATGGGGTTTTCCAGTCATCATGACCGTGTACCTTCTCCTTTGTGGAGGGGTACCATGGGGTTTTCCAGTCATGATGGCCGTGTACCTCCTTCTGACAGACGGGATGCGCGTGACAGTGGGCACAATTCCTTGCGCGTTCCTAAACTCTTGCTTGCCCCTGCGCCAGCAAGCATGACAGTTGCCCAACCTCGTGTGGTCCCAAAGAGGGGAACGCATGCCAGTTCCCGGGTGCACACGGGGGTTGCAACTGAAGGGCGTTCGGGCTCTGTGTCTGCCAGTTCTCTGGGATGTCCGGACATCCCTGCCAGTCTGGTGCAGAGTGTGCCTGCCAGTTCTCTGGTCCACCTGCAGGGGTGAACCTGACAGTTTTCTGGCTCTGAAGGGGCCTGACAGTTTTCTGGCACACTCGAAGGATGCACCTGCCAGTTTTCTGACACATCCTGAACGCTGGAGTACTTCGTCTGATCGACCAATCCTTGGTTTCACCTTGGGTGAAAAAACCCGGGTGTCTCAAGGTTACAAGGAGTGGTTGACCAGCACGAGTACTGAAAGTTACTGTCCTTGGGGACAGCCAGAATACCTCACTGCCTGAAAAGGCATAAAGGAAAGTCTTTGAGATTTGAGATTGCAGCACTGATGGCGTAAAGCTTTGAGGTAGGAGTTCTGGATGGACAGGTGCAGCTGAGGACCTGCAATGTGCAACTAGCACAAGAGGCTACCTCGGAGATCCCTTCGTGCTGGGGGTTTACGGTTCAGGAACTCCGGACAGCACAGGGGAAAGATAAGGATTTACACCTGAACCTCCAATACCTTCGAAGGGGGACAAAACCCGATGAAGGGGAAATCTTCTCAGCTTCGCCAAGTGCAACGTACCATTGGCTGAACAGAGAGATGTTCCTGCTTAAGGAAGGCTTGCTGTTCAGGCGCAAGCCGGATTCCAAGGACCTGGAGTTGGTAGTTCCCGCTTCACTCCAGGAACAAGCAATACAATGGCACCATGACCTGCCATCAGCAGCACACCAAGGCGTGGCGAGGACTAAAGCTAGACTGAAGGAGAAATTCTTTTGGTTTACTTTAAGTCGCGATGTCGAGGCCTATGTGCTGTCCTGCGACGTTTGTAGTCGCAACAAAAAGAACAGGCGATATGGGAAAGTCCCATTGACGGAGTACCATGCAGGGGCCCCGATGGAACGGGTCCATATTGACTTCATTGGCCCCCTGCCCAGGACAGCACATGGAAATGAGCACTGCCTCATGATGGTGGACCAATTCACCAAGTGGGTGGAGTGCGTGCCTCTTCCATCACAAAAGGCCGAGACAACAGCAAAAGCTGCGGTGGACAGTTTCTTCTCACGTTTCGGTTGCCCTTTCCAGCTGTTCTCAGACCAGGGACGCAATTTTGAAAGCAAGCTGTTCGAGGCTTTGTGCCAAGCTTTCAAAATTCACAAGGCCCGAACAACGCCATATCGTCCTGCGTCGTCGAATGGTCAGGTGGAGCGGTACAACCGTACGTTGATGATGGATGCATACGGTGCTTTCCTAGGGAAAAGCGCAGAGAACAAGTGGGACGAACACGTGCAGCAGATAGCTGCCGCTATCCGGTCCTCTATAAACCAAACTGGTTTTACTCCAAACATGTTGATGTTTGGGAGGGAAGTGAACACACCAGTGCAGCTGATGTTCCCTGTTCCCGGCCAGAGGTTTGAGAGTGAGGATGAGTACGTGTCCCACTTGGTCCAGTCCTTGCAGGATGCCCACACAGATGCAAGAGAGAATTTGAAGACATCCCTTCGGAATATGAAAAGAAATTATGATCTCAAGATCTTGTTGAGACCATATGCCGAAGGCGATGCTGTCTATCTCTTGGACACTGCAGTTGTGAAGGGAAATGCAGGAAACTCTGTTCGCCCTGGAGAGGTCCCGGGGGTCATCTTGAGGAAGCTGTCTGCCTACCTGTATCAAGTCAAACTCCGGAACTCGGTCTTCGTGATGAACCATGACTGGCTGATGCCGTGCAGAGATCGGAAACTGCCTGCATGGATCTAGTGGTTCAAGTCATATCCGGAAGAAGAAGAAGTGCCGGAGGATGAGGATCAGGAAGTTTACTGCGTCTGCAGGAAGCAGTGGGGCGGACGTTTCATGATCCAATGCGACTACTGCCAGGAGTGGTACCATGGATCGTGTGTTAAACGTTACCGCCACTGACGCACTTGATATTGATAAGTACAAGTGCAGAGCCTGCAGGCAGTGAAACTTATTAGTCAGGAGTTCTGTTTCAGGATGGCCACCGGCAAACCCAATGCCCTGGAGCGCGCTGATAAGTTCTCAGCGGCAGGTCGGCTGTTCCCACATACTGATCAGTTGGTGCAGGACCTCTGGCTTACAAAGGAGGCGTCCGAGAGTGAGCGTGAGACCTGCTTGCTTCGGATGGTCGCTGTCGCCAAGCAGCGGGGTGACCCTTTCTCGAAAAAGTGGCTGAGGAAGGTTGCCGGAGCGGTGCAGACGTACCAGCTGCGAGTGATCGGTGGATCACAGAAAATGTGGCGCCTGTCACTTCGCGGTCTGGCCGCCCGGGCAAGTCTAAGCCAGCCTCAGAACAGTTTTTTTTTTTTGGGGGGGGGGGGGGGGGGGGGCGTCTTGACATCCGCTTGCTGACCGACCCCAATTTGGAGTGCCATATTGAAGGGGCCTCCACGAGGGATAAGCCATCCTGGGTGGGGAGTATGAGCATTCGGACATACTAAGCGTGATGGACACTGGGGAAGGTATTCCTGGGTTGCTCTCCCCGGGGGGTCGCCCATGAAGACTGTTTCCCAGGAAACACCAGAATGCGCTGTCCAGAGCTCTTCATCATCCTTGGAGCGGCTGCCCGGAGTGGTAAGGTCTGACATAGGAGTTGAGGCCAAAAGTACAGCCTCCTCCCAGGAAGTGGTATTCCAGAGCGGGGACCTCCGGAAGTCTAGAGTGCCTCGCAAGCGGGCAGCCTCAACACATCGCGGGACTCTAGGCAAAGTTCCTAAAGCTGGCCCAACAGAAAGTGGACCTGCATTCACCTCCCGTACTTTCTGGAGAACTGCGAGTGAGGAGGCAGGAGAGCACCTCTCAGCTTCGTCCCGGAGGAGGAGGAGGAGACAGGGCTAAAAAGCCTAAGGCTATTCCCAGTGCCACCTTCACTCCTTCGATCGAGCCGAGAGAGGTCGCCCCTGTAGCCAGTCACACTCGCCCCAGTTGAGTCTCGGGAGGAGGAGTGTATGGTACCGGGCTGCAAGAGCCAATAGGGGACCTGAAGGTGCACGCTTTCATGCATCACCTCCCTGGAGTCTTTGACGAACGGCTGTCCCCAACATCAGAAAATGTGCTGAAGTGGCGTAGGAAGGCATTGCTGCAGGCCATGGACTGGCTGATTATGTCATCTGGTCGCTGGGAGGACTTGATTCGGTTCCTCAACATGCAGCGTCTCCTGTCCCTGAAAGATGCACGCATCTCGGATGGGCAGCGGGAGGCTACGACATCTTTTTGTCAATACATTGGGGAGCCGGTGCCGACTACCTTCCAGTTGTACCCGGCAGAATCGCCAGCAGTGTTAGTCCATTGGGGGGTGTGCTGCTTTTGGTGGCGCGGATGGACCGCCAGGAGAGCGAGTACTGGCGGGAACACTATCCGACGCCGGAGGCCTTTGAGCCTGCCCAAGCAGCCATGATACCCGATACCCAGTTCCCGCGGGCATTCGATGCGCATTTCCACCTGGATAGAACTATCCGGACCATGCGGCTCCCGCTGGACTCCAACCTACAGGCTGTGCTGGATGGGACCTCTGTGAGGATGGAAAAAACGGGATCCGGTTGGTGGGAACTTGTGCCTCCTTCTGTGATCCCGTCTCCTACCCCTCCTCCGAGGATCTCGCCCGGTACCCTGAGGATATGGTGGTAGTGGCTGGGCTGCATCCAAAGCATTGTGCGGAACTGGCTGGTCGGGATGTGGAGCAAGCCCTTTTGAAGCTGCGGGAACTTGTCTCATCGCCACGGCTGGCGGCTGTGGGCGAGATTGGACTCGACCACAGCGTACCAATTGAGACCTGGTCCCGTCAAGCAGTGAATCTCAGCAGGATTCTGCCCCTGGTTTCACCCCACCACGTTCTCGTGCTACATTGCCGAGGGATGCCCGGAGATGATGGGGCAGAGGCCTACCTCCAAACGCTGTGCCTGGTCCGGATGGCAGTGCCCCGGGAGCAGCGTGTATATGTGCACTGCTTCACGGGGGACGAGAATGTCCGTGACCGGTGGGTGGAAGCCTTACCCAACGTCCATTTTGGCTTTACCCGGCTGGCCAGGTCCTTTAACCAGGACCGGGACCGTATCTTGCTGGAGACAGATGCTCCATATTTCCACCCCAGAAAGGCCCAGTGGTCTGCACCCAACCAGCTCTTCCAGGTCGCCGGAGTGTTTTGCACCGATGCTGTCGATGCCCGTGGAGGAGCTATTGGACCCGACTGCCGACAACACTTTGCATCATCTCTTCAGCTGTTAGAGACATGCGGATGCCAGCCAGACCTGGGCTCTTGTGAGGGAACTACACTCGCTAAAGCTTTTTTCATCAACGATTGCGGCGGAAAAATGTATCGCACGCAACACGCTGGCGAACTTACCGGTCTTGTAAGAGATAATTTGTTTTTCCTCTATGAGCGAAAGAAAGGGGGAACCACTAACAAGCGCAAACAACCGACCACGTGGAAGAGGGGGCGGGGCGCGCACGGGCGTAACGACTGTCACACACCCATGTTTGTGCACATCCACACTTGCACTCACAAACACAGTATGCTTACTCCGTACGCAACGCACGATCACTCCGTTCACCCAAAGGAGCACTATCACCACAAAATTAAGTTTTCTATAAAACGCTCCCTATACTCAATAATAAAGAAAAGGGTCTTAAATCTTCTTTTCACTTCAGTGCGTTTTCCAACAATTATTTCTTCTCCTCACAAGATATTTCCACACATTTAATCAATAATACAAATATTCAAAGTTTTATCAAGAATCAAACACACATATTACACTATCAGTTCCTTATATTAAATAATTGCTATAAAGACAAGTCATCTTCTTGACTTGTCAAGGAGCTTTCGTGCACTGGGCTGTACCACCTGGACCACCACAGTATGGATCCTCACTAGACTGGTACACCTTAGTTAGGAACACCACTGGACGCTGAGGGATTCTGTAACGAAACCCTAGGTCCAGGGTTAACCTCTAAAATGAATTTTTATTTATTTTTTCTCTCTTTTTATTATTCATAGCTCCTTTTTAACTCCGTTTTACATTCACTCCAAAATCAAAATAGAATACCTCACACGAGTCTTGTTCCGCCAACCTATTCCTACCTACAGTTGGGCTACAGAAAGAAATCTTTATACAACATTTCATTTCATTTATTTTTTCAATTTTCTCTTCTTTTCGCGTTCAACGTTCATCTCTCTCTTTTCCCAAATAGCGCAATATCCTCAAATCTTTATTATAAAAACTTCTGTTATCATTACAATTACACCTTTAATGTAATTGCTTTAACCAGTTTACAACCCCAACTGGTACTCACCTTCTAGGGAATAAGCTACAAGCCTATCCTAGTAGTCTTCCAGTCTACATCTACACTCTATACTTAGTGAAACTTTGCCACGCCAGGCATCTTACACCCACCAGGGTTAAGCACACCCAAACCCAGGGCTGCATCGGACAAACCAGTCCAACCATGTAGCACACCCAACCCAGGGTTGCACAGGACAATCCTAGTCCTAACAATATTAAAACCCAGGAGGGTTACAATAGGACATCCTATGTCCGTGTCCAGAGCTCCTCTGAAGTAACAATAATTTTCCACCCTTCCTCACATTGGGTGAACACACTTCACAATCCACTCAGCGTCCCATTCCTCCACATCACTTGTGGTTGCACTCCATGAATACCAAAAAAGCATCAAAACCGTAGGTTCCATTCCACAATCGCAAAAATTTACAAATCTCAACACTTTTCTTTGACATGAAACTTCCCATTCACATAACACTTTTCCCATTCGCATGAAAGGGGGAACCCCAAACAAAAGCAAACAACCGACCACGTGGAAGAGGGGGCGGGGCGCGCACACGGGCGTAACGACCTAGCGGAGCAGCAACGTTTCCCTATGTCCCCCTCCCAAAAGTTCCCCCCAGACAGGAAAAGGGGACCTGCCAGCCAACCCCGGGGGTCCTAACTCTCCAACCGCCCGCTTAAATTGTCAATATTTTACTTAATTGTTCTAAACTCGTGGGTTTTTTTTTCCTCTCGCCTGATGCCGGCGCCTCCCCGAGCGCCGAAACAGCCCCAATGGAAGGGTCGCCGGGCAATTTAATCCCAGACGAGCCCCCCAAAACTGTCACGTTGGTCTAGGGGTCCAAAAGGGAAGGCTGTCTCGAACACTCGCGCGAACGCGCCAACAACAGACCACAAAGATTTCACATTCACACTCCTTTATTCGAGTAGACGACAAATGAGAAAACTAACGGGAATGGGGTAGGGTAGCTAACTAATCTAGAATGAAAAGGATTCCCAAATTACACCCTCCGTCCTTACCACCTAGACCTGACAAGTCAAAGGGCAGGAGGGATACAGTGGACGACGAGGGAAGGGGCCAAAAACTTCTTCAAACTAAAGCATGACCAACGATGAGGAAGAGAACAAAACGACAGGAGAGGAAGGTCAAGACAAGAAGACAAGACACAACATGCGCTCGCCTCTTACCCCACACATGGATTTCTTAATGTCCACGTCCCGGGGTGGAGGGTCCGGTTGGAAATGGTCCCACGATGTCCGTTGGGATGTCCGAAGAAGAGGGTGGAGTGAAAAGGGTGGTGGCCCCTCCTCGGTGCCGACGATCCGCCCCTGGAAACACAGCTGTAGAAGACCATCACTACTTGGACTCGCCATGTTTTCTTTTCCCTAAAGTAGAGGATAGTGGGTGAGAGGCCAATCGTTCACAGAAACTCACACTCATCTACCCACAGATTCACCCAAGAAGATGATAGCCAAGGAACCCTCTTTTATTAGCAGAGAGGGGGGAAGAAGCCAGAAGAGTAAAGAAAGCGGAGAATATAGGACAGGTACGATGGCCACACACAAAGGCACTCTTACACTTTACCTCCCCCCGTCCAGGAAAAACCAGTGGAAAGGAAGAAACATGGGGGGGACTCCTGAAACGGTGCGACTCCCTCAAGATTTCAGAAAATACCCTTTCCGCCTGCACCTAAAGGAAAACACTACATACACAATACTATATCATCCAAAGGAAACGATCATTCCTACGCAAAAACCTGCTGGAATCTAATGAATTAATGTCTTCCCACTATTTACATATGGAATGGTCATAGTCGCGTCGATATCGACTACTGCAACGCCTTCTTAACGCTTACCTCAACAGCTGGTGAAATAAGGAGTTCTGGTGACCACGGCAACCTAGACCCCACGGGCTGTCCCCCACGCCTATGGCCGCGACGACGGCTCCGGAGGGGAGGGGGGGGGGGGGGGGGGGCGGAAGAACGGTGACGCCTCTAGCTGGAAGACGGTCCGGCCAAGGACGACAACAGGGTAGATTTATCGCTGACGCTGGTACCTGGCCACCAGATGTGCCACCAAGACTGCGGGGAAGGGCGGCGGTAGTGACGGCACGAGCTGGAGCGATAGGGAGTTCTCGGTCAAAACTAGGGAGAGGGTACTGCTAGGTGGGCCCGATGTTCAGTGTAGTGCAGTACCTTAGGCAGCGGCCTTCACGGGGACCCCGTCCCCTCCACCCGTCGAAGGATGTCGCAGTTGCCTCCAGCAACGAAACCTGACCCACGGCTCAGTGATGACGTCAGGGCGGAGGACACAGAAGTGACGAGCCTCCTGGATAGCTGCCTGTTACCTCGGCTGCTGTCCCTTCTATAACTTCGTAAACATCTTTCGTTCCATCTCTTCACCTTCGTGACGTAGGCACAGCTGACCAACAACAAACACACACCGATCACAGGGTAGTGGTTGGACGCCTACCGTCACGTGGGCTGGGTTCTAGCGAGCTGAACTGACCCTGCAGCACGTGGTCCGCTTGGAATGCGGGACACTCACTGTGCCGCCACCAAGAAAAGGAGGGAAGGAAGAGAACAAAAATAGTCAAAACATGCTACGTTCCTATCAACCTGTGACATTCACCCTGATCCATCGTGTACTGTCTGGATGTAGTCAGCACCATGTACCCCTCATTTGCTATCCAGTTACCAAGTTCCTGCGCCTGATTCTGTAAGCCTGTTTGTTAGGTCTCACGGCTTTTCCCCCCTGTTTGAGAGTGTAATCAGTTTTCTTACTATAGTCAACAGTTTCTTCTTGCTGCAGTTTCTGGCGCACAAATCAGTGTAGGTGTACAGACGGATTCAGGGTCTAATGTGAGAGACTTAACAACTAAGACCGTTTCAGTGTGAAGTGACAGTGAGGAATAATACAGGCACTTAGTCAGGGTGGGGTACGACATAACGGGAGAAACATCACAGGAAGGACGGGCGGAGGGGGTGGAGGGTGTGTTTTTTGTGGGATGAGGGTGATTGGGGGGGGGGGGGGGGGGTGGGAAAGTGATGGTAGATGATTCATCTCTCAAGACTATACCAAGACCGCCAGAACTTCAACACATGAAACTCCGGCCAAATGTAAACTTGGAATGTCGTGCTGCTGCCTGGGTGCCTTGCCACAGTGAATGAGAAGAGTGCAGGTATTACTGGGAGGGCAGGGAGTGAGTGGGTGGGCGGGAAGGGGGGAGGGGGGAGCTTTTAAAGCACATGTCCTGAATCTTGTTTATTAAAAGGCATTGACCTTTTCATTTTAATCGCTATGTGTTTAGTATCTCAGTCGATATCATCTGGTGTGTTTATTCACTGACTTACAGCCCTGATATGCCTGATGCGCTAGTCCGAATTAATATCATTTGTATACACTACGGCGTATAACTTTTCACACACACACACACACACACACCAGATTCTTCGTTCTCTTTAACACCTCTCCCACTCCTGTCACATTTCTGTAGTGATCGCGCCTAGCTTTACATCCTTTCCTTTTTTTTGCTTTTTTACTCTTCCGTCTTCAGAGCTAAATGTATTGTTCTAGTCTTCTCAAACCATCTGACAGTTCTCTTTTTCCAAGTTCACGTCTCGTCCATTGTTCACCATTTTCACAGTCAACTCTTCTGCTTTTGCTTAGTCATTCTGAAGTTTTCTTCCGATTCCGTCATTCATTCGTCATCCTAATGTTCTCCCCCCAACTCTATTGTTCCTCATTGTCGTGTTCTCTTCTTCTGATCTTATCCATGATTGCCACTTTCTCCTTTGATCCTGTCCATCATTCATCATGTGTAAGTTCTCCTCCCATCTATATTCATTATTTGTAAGTCGTCCTCCCGTATAACATTTATCATTCTTACGTTCTCTGCAACGTCCATCATTCTTCCAAATCTTCCCCCGTACAACATTTCTCGTTCTTCCAATCTTCCCCGTGCAACCTTTCTCATTCTTCCATCATTCCCCGTACAACCTTTCTTATTCTTCCATCATTCCTCGAACAACATTTCGCATCCTTCCATTATTCCCCCGTACAACATTTGTTTTTCTTACATTCTCTTCCCGTGAAATGTTCCTTATTCTTACGTTTTTCTTCCAATGCAACGTACATTATCATTACGGTTTCTTCCCGAACAACGTTTCTCATTCTTTTATTCTCTTTCAGTACAACGTCAATTATTCTTACGTTCTCCTCTCGTACAACATTCACTATCCTCTTGGTCTCTTACCATCTGTCATTCACCATTCTCATGTTTTCCTGTTGTACAGCACCCATCGTTCTTGTTTTTCTCTCGTCTGTCATTTCAGCATTCTACGTTATTTCGACAACCGTTCGTCATTCGCAGGTTCTCCTGTCCATCATTCATTATTCTCACGTTCTCCCCTCATCCACCAGTCACCGTTCTTATTATCTCCACTCCACCATCTTCCATCATTCTTGCGTTCTTCTCTCGATTGTCACTCATTTTTCTAACGTTTTCATCTTTTCCACGTTCTGTCCATCATTCATCGTTCAAACGTTCTCCTCTCGTCTATCATCTTTCATGTTCTCCTTTCGTGCAGCATTAATCATTCTCAAGTTCTCCTCCAAAACAAATTTCATTACACAGTTACGTTCTCCTCCTGTACAGCATTTACCATTCTGATATTCTCCTCCCGTACAACAGTCATCATTCTCACTTTCTCCTCCATCCTTCATTGTACTCGCTTTCTCCTGTTCACATCCCATTCATGACGCGTCATTCTCAGGGTGCTTTTCTTCACATTTAGACTGACCTCTCTCTTTCCCACCCCCTCCCTCTTCACATGTTCACGTTCTTTTCTACTACGGTTCAGTATTTTCCCTTTCTTATTATGTCTTTATCATTCATAATCTCCTCTTCTCTCCTCTCTTCCATTTTGAAAATTACTCTCACATTCTTTTCTCACCCCCCCCCCCCCCCCCCCCCTTAAGCATTCGTAACTGTAAACGTTCTCTTAAACTTCTCTTTTCTTCCATCGCACGTTAATAATCAATCTAGTCACGTCAGTCATCATCATCATTACATTCTTCTTACCTCAGTCGTTCACTAATTTCACTTTTTTCACATCTCTTCCTTTCCTTTATCCATCCGTCTCGCGTGGTCTTCCCGTCCATTATTCAGTGCTCTCACGTTCTCTTATTCAATATTCTCACTTTCCCACTTCATCCCTTCATCAGTGATGTTTCTAATATTCTTCTCTGTTCATTATAGATTTGTTTTTACATTCACCTCCTTGACTATCACTTTTCATTCGCTCATTGTTCCTTTCTCTTATTATTCTGGCCATCATTCGTCGTTCTCACGTCTTACTCCGGTCGAAAATGATTTATGTTCTTCCCCACTCAGTCATTCACAATTTTGGCGTTCTCGCATTTTCTTGTTCATCATGCGTCCTTTTTCACGTTCTTCTGATCTCCTGTCCTCGGTGTGTCCTTTTTCACGTTTTGATCTCCTGTCCACGGTGTTGTCCTTTTTCACGTTCTGATCTCCTGTCCTCGGTGTGTCCTTTTTCACGTTTCTGATCTCCTGTCCTCGGTGTGTCCTTTTTCACGTTCTCTGATCTCCTGTCCTCGGTGTGTCCTTTTTCACGTTTTGATCTCCTGTCCTCGGTGTGTCCTTTTTCACGTTTTGATCTCCTGTCCACGGTGGTGTGTCCTTTTTCACGTTTCTGATCTCCTGTCCTCGGTGTGTCCTTTTTCACGTTCTGATCTCCTGTCCTCGGTGTGTCCTTTTTTTTCACGTTTTGATCTCCTGTCCACGGTGTGTCCTTTTTTCACGTTCTGATCTCCTGTTCACGGTGTGTCCTTTTTCACGTTCTGATCTCCTGTCCCACGGTGTGTCCCTTTTCACGTTCTCATCTCCTGTCCATGGTATGTCCTTTTTCCCGTTCTCCTGATCTCCTGTCCTCGGTGTGTCCTTTTTCACGTTTTGATCTCCTGTCCTCGGTGTGTCCTTTTTCACGTTTTGATCTCCTGTCCTCGGTGTGTCCTTTTTCACGTTCTGATCTCCTGTCCATGGTGTGTCCTTTTTCACGTTCTGATTTCCTGTCCATGGTGTGTCCTTTTTCACGTTCTGATCTGTCCACGGTGTGTCCTTTTTCACGTTCTCATGTCCATGGTGTGTCCTTTTTCACGTTCTCCTGTCCATGGTGTGTCCTTTTTCACGTTCTGATCTCCTGTCCTCGGTGTGTCCTTTTTCACGTTTCTCATGTCCATGGTGTGTCCTTTTTTCACGTTCTCCTGTCCATGGTGCGTCCTTTTTCACGTTCTGATCTCCTGTCCTCGGTGTGTCCTTTTTCACGTTCTGATCTCTGTCCTCGGTGTGTCTTTTTTCACGTTCTTCTGATCTCCTGTCCTCGGTGTGTCCTTTTTCACGTTCTCCTGATCTCCTGTCCTCGGTGTGTGTCCTTTTTCACGTTCTGATCTCCTGTCCTCGGGTGTGTCCTTTTCACGTTCTGATCTCCTGTCCACGGTGTGTCCTTTTCACGTTCTGATCTCCTGTCCACGGTGTGTCCTTTTTCACGTTCTCCTGATCTCCTGTCCTCGGTGTGTCCTTTTTCACGTTCTCCTGTCCATGGTGTGTCCTTTTTCACGTTCTGATCTCCTGTCCTCGGTGTGTCCTTTTTCACGTTCTGATCTCCTGTCCACGGTGTGTCCTTTTTCACGTTCTGATCTCCTGTCCTCGGTGTGTCCTTTTTCACGTTCTTCTGATCTCCTGTCCTCGGTGTGTCCTTTTTCACGTTTCCCTGATCTCCTGTCCTCGGTGTGTCCTTTTTCACGTTCTGATCTCCTGTCCTCGGTGTGTCCTTTTTCACGTTCTGATCTCCTGTCCTCGGTGTGTCCTTTTTTCACGTTTCTGATCTCCTGTCCACGGTGTGTCCTTTTTCACGTTCTCTTGATCTCCTGTCCTCGGTGTGTGTCCTTTTTCACGTTCTCCTGTCCATGGTGTGTCCTTTTTCACGTTCTGATCTCCTGTCCTCGGTGTGTCCTTTTTCACGTTCTGATCTCCTGTCCATGGTGCGTCCTTTTTCGTTCCGGATCTACTGATCTCCTGTCCTCGGTGTGTCCTTTTTCACGTTCTGATCTCCTGTCCTCGGTGTGTCCTTTTTCACGTTCTCCTGATCTCCTGTCCTCGGTGTGTCCTTTTTCACGTTCTGATCTCCTGTCCACGGTGTGTCCTTTTTCACGTTCTGATCTCCTGTCCACGGTGTGTCCTTTTTCACGTTCTCCTGATCTCCTGTCCTCGGTGTGTCCTTTTTCACGTTCTGATCTCCTGTCCATGATGTGTCCTTTTTCACGTTCTCCTGATCTCCTGTCCTCGGTGTGTGTCCTTTTTCACGTTCTCCTGATCTCCTGTCCTCGGTGTGTCCTTTTCACGATCTCCTGTCCATGGTGTGTCCTTTTTCACGCTCAGCATTTTCATCTTGTAGATCATGTATCAATTCTACCATACCACGTGTTCTCGCTCATGAGTAATCAATTTCCTTTTTTTTTTTTTTTTTTAATCATCACCCTCCGTACTGCAGTATTCTCGTACATTCCCATCCGTTTCTATTATTCTAACTTAAACCCTTCATCCATCTTTCATTATTTAAATGTTTTCCACTTCTCGTCCCGTCCATCATTTCTCAGTCATGGACTCCTCTTGTCATCTTGTCAAAACGTGTATAATTTTTGTGTGTGTGTGTTATCTTCATCTCAGCATGTCAATTGTACAGTGTTTCCACGTCTTCCTCTTCTAGTCTTGTCCACCATATATCTGTCGTGGTTCCCCTCTTCTCATCTTGTCAGTAGTTTTTGTAATTCTCGCTTCCCCTCTTCTTATTCTGTCGATTTTTTCATTTTTTTACGTTTATAAGTGATCAGTCTGTCTTTCCTTTCCCGTCTGTTGTTTTTTTTTGTGTTCATGTTCTCTTCCCGTCCATCCTTCGTTATCCTCGCGTTTGCTTGTCTTCCTCCTGTCCCCTCATTCTTTTATTTGGACGTACTCCTTTCCTCACTGCCTTCATCATTCACATTTCTAAAGTTCATAGTTTTTCTATACATCATGTGTATACAACAAGTGGAAATAAAATCAGAGAATATAAAAGTGAATATAAACTGATGGTGAACGTTGTCAAATTAAGAAACATTGTTATCCTGACACCATTTGGCACGGGCGTTTTTGTCAAGGCACTCTCGGAGAACAATTTACTGCCAAGCCTTACCTCTGATATCAAATGTTGCGGGGAGAAAGAAGATATATCTATTTAGCAAGTTTTCTATCATGTGTGAGGTCTATTACGTGTGAGGAATTAAACGAAAATCTGACCGCTTTCCCTTCGAATAAATTGTACTATTGGTATCAAAACGATATTCATACCAGTTTTTCCAAAACATTTGCTCAAGAGTTGGAGGAAAACAGTACTTCATTAATATGTTGGTAAAATGCAACTCTTAACTAGAAGTGGTCAGTGTAAAACCTGTTCTCAAACAAGGCTAGCCCATTTCAGCAGGTGATAGTTTGCAAAACAAAGCACTGTCATGTCATGCTGAAACAATACCAAAGAAAGATAATTGGAAAAGTTTTTTCCCCGAAAAAAGTCCCAGTACATGAAATTGGTTAAAAAAAAAAAGGAATATGCTCATAAAAAACCGAAGAAAATAGAATAGGTTAGCACTTTCTTTTCAGACACCGGGAAGTGCAGCAAATTGAAAATCACACTACAAGGTTCAGATTGAAAAAGAGCAAAGCAATGCGGTGCCTGTAAACTTTTTAAAACTCGGCGACGGCTTCCGTGAGGTCACGCATAAAACATAAGAGTTTCAACTCTTTGTTTACCCGGCGTTGAAGACGGAACAAACACCCTCTTCCCTGTCTGGTTGTTGGTATGTCTCTCCCGGAGCTCCTACAGTCTCAGGATACCCTTTTCACTCACTCTCTCTCTCTCTCTCTCTCTCTCTCTCTCTCTCTCTCTCTCTGTTCCCCGTTTTTTCTCTTTAAGTTTTTATGCGGAGCTGGAAATTGTGTTTTGGGCCATAACATGAAGCTTCCTACCGCTGCACCTTCGACAAATTCAGTCACTACCGATTTGAAATAAAACTCAAAAATGTAACTCTCAATATTACTGCATTCTGGATATTCATCTTTTCTGCGCGTGCGCTTGCGTGCGTGCGTGTTTGTGACGTGTGGTGTGGTGTGGTGTGGTGTGTGTTGGTGTGTGTGTGTGGTGTGTGTGTGTGTGTGTGTGAACTAACGTTTGTCACGAGACCATGTACATAGATGTGCGTGTGGAGGGCTAAGAGGAAACAACCACAGAAACGCCAGTAAAACGCCGTCACACGTTCAGCTGTCAACACATCCGATCAGCAGTAGCGTACTATGAAGAAGTTTATTTTCCAAACCGGAAAACCATTAACAGCTGATAAATTCGACTAATAGTCTTTTGGTGTTAAATTCGGTTCTAGACGAGACAATTTTGACAATGGGTGAAAAGAATTAGACGCATGCCCCATGATAGCCGTTCAATGGTGGCATGATCTGCATATCTGATGTCTAGGATTTTGAAAGTACGACACTAAAATCCCATTTATAATGACCCCAAGCCTCACATGCGCTCTCAAAACTGAAGACCATCTCAAACAACATCATCATCTGTGTTGTGAAGTGGGAATGATGCGCGCTGTGTTGACATCAGTCTGTCTCCAAGCATGCGAAAAGTGGACCCTGACAACAAATCTGCAAAGAAGAATCCACGTATCTGAGATGAGATGTTACCGCAGAATCCTGCGCTTCTATTGCAAAGACCATGTCAGCATGAAGAAATGCGTAAAAACAATCGGACCAACCATTAATCCCTTTTAGACCTACTAACAACAGCCAAGAAATGATATCTGAAACGTACGGTCACATCCCTTGCAAGAACCGTCTTGCTGCTGCACTGTACCAGAAAACAGGAGTGGATAAAAGAGGCGAGGACAACCACCAGAGAGGCCCGAACTTTTGGTAATTCCCAGAGAGTGGCAGAGGACAAACGAGGATGGAGGAGGATTGGTTAGTTCAACTATGACCCCCGAACAATTATAGGGTTAAGAGACATGCTGGTGCTGCTGCTGCTGCTGCTGCTGCTGCTGCTAGAAAACTAAGAACTCATTTACATAGCTTGGATTTTTTCTTTTCAGATCCGCTGTGACGGTCCATGTCTCGCATGGATCCAAGAAGATGGGATACACCGGTGCCTGGTTTTTGTGTTTCATAGAGATTTTGTTATTCCTCAGTACGCTTTCAGTCTGGACAGTGTTGATGTTGTCTTTGCCGCCATTGAGAGGGTGTTGGTTTTGGATCACTTATTGCTAATGACTGATCCTAGGTAAGCGAACTGTTGAACAGTTACTAGCTTCAGTCCGGTGACACTTGCATCAGTAGTGAGAGTGTTGTAGATGTTGACCCATCAGCTTGTTCCTTTCGGCGCTGATTTCCTCGTCAAGTCTTCTTGACGTTTCCTCCGGTCTTGAAACACGCTTGCTGATTCTTGTTCACTACTTGATCAGCCACAGACGTGGTTTGTTAAAGCTAGATTAATTACAGTAGTTCTTCAAACGGTGATTGTTTTGATATGATCTTCATGTGGGTCAGTCAAAGTGTGTGTGCTGCAGGAATGTAATGTTGAACGGGTATGGGGCGGGGCGTAGAAGGCAGCCCTGACGAACTCCCAATAACGTGTGGAACCACTTCCAACCGCACGGTTTGAGAGTTACGTTTGTCAGTACCTGCTGCCATGTCACATTTCAGCAATATCACAACTACTATGTGTGCACTGATCACGTTAGGTTTAAATTCCGGATGGTGTTGATTAGCTTTTGTCTGATTTTAAATGACTTCATTGTGGCCCATGGTATTTTTTGGTCAAACTATCAAACGCCTTCATGGAGTCTATGAGGACATGATAGAACTCCCTCTTGTGCTGGAGGCGTTTTTTTGTCCAAGAGTACACAGGTTGAAGATCTGTTCCCATGGTACTTTACCTTTGCAGAGTAGAGCCTGTTCGGCAATAGTGATGTCTATTTGCGGCTGAAATCTGTTTAAGGATTATTTTTAGCACGACTTTTGCGTAGATGGCTGATCTGACTATAGCGTTGTAGTTAAGGATGTCTTCCGACTTCCTTTCTTTGGAATGGCGACCATTAGTGGCCGAGTCTCTGGCGTTAGCTGCTTGCCAGTGTGCTGAATTTTGTCGCGGTTGGCAGTTAGGATATCATTTATTTCTTCCTTTATACCCGGTTCATGTGTTCTTCTGTGGGGATCTTGTCAGTGGCAACAGTTCTTTAACACTTCAGCAACGTCGCTACTGCCTAGACTCCATTCGCGGGAAAGTTAGAAGCCATTTTCCTTCGATGAATCAATACTGTTAGCACGCTCCTTCGCTCTGTTTGTGGAGTGTTTTCCCAGCAATACTCGGTCCATCTTCCTGTGTGTCCTCCGCTGGAACAGCCAGCGGTCTTTGCCCTGAACGGTGCTGGCCTTACCCGGCTCCTGTTTGGTGAAGTCTTTCATCGTCTTTAAAGTGGTTTAGTTTTTGTTTTGTTGTTGTCCAGATTTGTTTTTTTCTCAAAGACCTCGTACTGTCGTTTGATCCAGGTTTCCCCTGTCTGCATTCTTCACATGACTGATCCTGTAGTTCATGGCGATGCATTTCTCCCCGTCCGTTCTCAAGTCTTCTCAGTTACTTCCAGGTTTTAACACATTTCCAAAGATATTCCTTGAGATCAGTGTCTTGGATTTCGTCGGCTTATTCATGAAGCCAACATTGTTGTTCCAGGCTGCATTTGATTGATAGTGACGGCTTCGATATTCAAGCAGTAGTAGCGGGGTCAAATGTATGTCCTCCGGCACCTCGAAATTGTTCACTGACGCATGGATCTTTCAGTTTGTCGAGACAGAATTTGAAATGGCCCTTGAGTGCCTATTCTGTTCTCCAAATGTATCACCAGCAACTTACTCCATTCTCTGCGTACACCTTGTTTTTTTTTTTCCATTTTAAGTTCTTTTCTCGCATATCAGTCATGGTTCTCGCGTTCTTTGTCCTCCTGGTCATCTATAGTCATTTGTATGCTTTCTTTCCACCCAACATTCATCATTTCTGTTCTCTTTTGTCGCACGTATCATTCATTATTTTCACGTTTACTTCAAAAATTTGTTTTCACGTCTTTTTCCGGTCATTTATATATCCCTTTTATGTTTTTTTGTCGTTCATCAGGCATTATTTTCTCTCTTTCTCTCGCTCTCTCCAATCAATCATGCACTGTACTGAAGTTCCCCACTCCCCAACCCTTCCTCTCATCCAGGTTTTATCTGCATGTTTTTGTCAGACCATGTGTTAGTTTTCTCCGTTTCTCTTCCCGTTTTTTATTCATCATTCTCGCCTTTTTCTTCCATCATTCATTCATCGTTCTCGCATTCGTTTCTCTGCTTGTCCATTTCTATTTCATATTGTTCTCATTAAAGTCCACCATTATCATTCACATGTTCTGCTCTTCTCCTTTCGTCCATCGTGTTTTCTCTTCCCGCATTCACGCTTCCTAGCGCTTCCATTATTAATTCTTCTTGGGTTCTTCTGGTCTCTTCTCATCTTTCGTTCATCATTTTCATGTTCTCTCATTCGTTCTCTCATTCAACATTCTCACGTTCTCTTCCTGTCGATTATTCATAGTGTCAAAAAATGAAGGGTTCTTGAGAGGGGCCAGGCGGGATCCGTGAATCGCCACACACTTGCGGACAAATACAAGGAGGCAAAGGAAAACAACCGAGACAACACTTCTACATATAGACAAGCACCAACAAAAATCAATCACACTCTGTGGGAAAGGGCCACATAGAAGAATAAAATAAAGACGGAAGGAAAAGTAGAGGGGAG
The DNA here is from genome assembly GCA_016801955.1 of Conus betulinus. NCBI lineage: Eukaryota > Metazoa > Mollusca > Gastropoda > Neogastropoda > Conidae > Conus > Conus betulinus. Next base: position 22,015 of record JADBJO010005895.1, read on the forward strand.
GAAAATGAAAGTCAGGAAAAAGTGCCTATAGAGAAAACTAAGCTACCTACACGGGTAAAAAGCAAAACACACTCCCAAAAGAAAATGTAATCCAAAACCACACCAACCCTTGGGTTTCCCCCACCACTTACCACCCTCTATACCCAACCTAAAATGCTACCACCCCACTCAACCCAAAGAAGGTAAGACGAGGGACATTCCTAGCATAAAGGATCTACTACACAACACGCACACACAACCCAATGTCAATGCCTGATCAGGCCGTGGTTCGCAGGCCAAGATGTGACTAACCTCTCGCCCAGAGGCCGCAGAATCCAGAAAAAAAAAACCCGCTGGGATAAACGCTGGGATGAACACCATCAATGTGCTAAATGGATACATCCAGATCCAATCCTAAGGCTCACGAATAGAGCAAACTCTTTTTCAGCACACTAGGGTATGTGCAACAAAATGTCACAGCCAATATTTCCTCTTCCTTTGCGGAGTTACACATTGGGCACCATCAGAAAGGGATTTAGCTCAGCCCGCGAGCCGACTCTCCAAACCGACTATTTCAGTATATGGTAATGGCTTCAGCCTCGACGTTGCCTCAGCAAAGTCTCTCAAAGGGTACTGAGCCTTAGCTACAAGTCCAGAGAGTCGAGTTATTGGTGATAATGTCACGGAATCACACCTGCATGGGACAGGGGAGACAGGCCACACTCACTCTAGCAACAGTCACGGGACACACATAACACAGAAATGGACTCACCGTGAGAGCGGAGAAAAAGTGTCCCAGCAATAACACTGAAGGCTCACAGACGAGGCTCGCTGCAAGGTGGTCCGGCAGGAACTCTCCTCCTGATGGCGACCTCAGCGGTTGGCAAGGCCTCGAGCAGGCATCCAGGGGACTCGGTTGATCTCGGCCGAGGTTAGGTCAACGGCCCCTCACTCTCAGGACGGGAAGATGAAGGAAAGGTGGAAGACGTAGAAAGGTGGAAAATGGCAGGTGACCAAAAGGTGGGATGAAGCAGCAGCGAGGTGATGGAACAAACTCTGCAAGCCAATCATGGTCTGTATATAGTTCCGAAATATGGAGCTGTGTGGGGTGTCTTATGTGACTATGCTAGGAGAGGTAAGCACTGTCAACCCCCCTCCCTCCTTGCTAACTTGCTCTGATTTGCAGGGAGAACCCTAATTTGCTATCTGTTGATTGTTCTTTTTTTTTCCCCCTTTCTCCTAATAAATTCTACTATTATCCCCAAACCCCTTCTCGCTTACAAAGTAAGGGACTGCAATCAATAAAAGGAAACAATTACGGGGAAATGATATCCAAACTCCACCTCTCTAATTCCTCTTTTCCTCCTTATTTCCGGAGGAAGGATTACATGTTGACAAATCGCTATACACAAAGAAAAACAAATGCGCGAGCATGTGATATCAATATTTGTTCACACAACTCTGAGGTTAACCAGAAATCACAGAAGGGCTGAAAACCTACGCCAGTTCCGTGATTTCAGCAAAATTCCTGTATCAAAACTCACAAAACATCTACAATGCGCAAAGTTCGCTAATCAACTGTCTCACTAATGATTATCAAAATTTATGCTCATCAGCGAAACCATGCGACATATACACATCAAAAAACATAATCCTACCCTGAATCAAACATTCAACATGTATATTCAATACCCCTCTCCATTCCACACCTCCCTTCCCCCACCCCCACATATTTACACACACGAACGGGAAACCACACAACAGACAAGGAGCAGGGCGATGGAGAGTGCTGATGGGGGAAAACGCGAGCGCCGCCCGAGAATTTAGAGGGCTCCGCACGCGCCTGGATGCACGCCGCCGCGCGCTCACACCAAAACTTGACAAAACAAACACGTATCTGGGATCTACGGTCCCGTGGCAAGCGCAAATATACTGTACATCCAAAAAAAAAAAAAAAAAAAGGAAAAAACAAAACAAAACAAAACGAAAAACAAAAAAAAACACGTACACGGGAGAAGATTTCGGCTCGCCTACAGATTTCACACAATATCATCGAACAGCGGGGGTATTCGTGTAACCGGACCAACTGTGCGGTCACGTCTCTCAGCCAAAAACGAAAAATGAAAAACAAACAGAAAAAAAAAAACCAAACACCCCCCCAAAAAAAAAAAAAAAAAACCCACACCACTTTACACAGACTATGGCTTGATACCAAACCGCACTATGATGGAACCAAAACCACTTTGGTCCCCAGAACTCTCCGCAAATAAACGGACTTACAATTCACAATAACTGGGGTTTTGAAAGAATAACGCGCATTTTATGATATGAAACTGTACACGCCCAATCACCTGCTAAGGGCTATGACCAGAACCTCAAATTTCCAGACTTCCGACGAAAAATACACATTCTAAACCAACAGCAAACCATACGGAACAATACTATACCAGCAGTTTGTGAGCGGGATGGAGAGGGTAGGGTGGGACACCCAGTGTCTCCTGTCTCGACCCAGGCGAAGGGCAGGCAGGCCGGCACCATACGTACATCACAACGAAGTGACAGGAACTCTTCAGCATCCCCACCGAAGGGGTTCGCCAAACCAGGAATGGTTTCAGGAAGCTTGTCTAGACTGAGGATCGTGGTCCTCCCTTTTCCCCCTCTTGTCTCTCCCGACTTCCCAAACCAAACTGAAAACGTACAGATGAGCAGTCACACCATGCATGTCAGTCATGCGGGAAGTTGGGAAACCACACGGACTGCACGTGCAACTGAAGAAAAACAAAGCAAAACAAAAACAGATCCTACCCAGTGTGGCTTGAAACTTGATTTTTACTCTTAAAAGAAAAAGAAAACAAAAAACAAACCCCCACCCCAGCACCAAAAAAAAAACAAAACAAACAACAAACAAACAAACACAAAACACCGAAAAAAAACCCACCCAGTTACACACACAAGGAAAATGGAGAAAGTTGTGGAGGGGTGCATGAGGGACGGACGGTCCGCGAGCGGCTCACTATGCTAATAACAGAACAGTAGGGAAGGAAAGGAAACGCGCACACACACACACACATCACACAACACACACCACACAGAGAGGGAGAGGACCGAAAATGCAACACTCTGGTTTGGCGTTACAACAGATTATCAGTGTTGTGGGGAGTAAACTGCAGGCCAACGGTAGATCCCCGTCTCGATAGATCCCCCACTACATGTGGACGAATTTCCATCTCGATAGATCCCCGTCTCGGTAGATCCCCATCTCGGTAGATCCCCCGTCTCGATAGATCCCCCACTACATGTGGACGAATTTCCGTCTCGATAGATCCCCGTCTCGGTAGATCCCCGTCTCGGTAGATCCCCATCTCGATAGATCCCCGTCTCGGTAGATCCAAAAACAGTAAACGGGATCCATCGCAACAGCTTTTCAGTTTAGGGGTACTTTTATACGACTCTCTTCTTTGGCCGTGCGCTGAGGCGAAGAATAGAGTAAAAGAGTAAAAAAGAAAAAAAGTTGCAGAAATGCATTTGTCCCGAGCTCTCTGGACCCGTAATCGAGAAGTGGACTTCATTAATATGATGTGACTTGTTTGACCTCTCCAGCGTGTCTCATGTTCAGAGGTTTTTAGTAATATTCGCTACCTTAGTTACCGTGAAGGCCTTTTCGAAAACCGACTTTGGAGATTTGTTTCCTAACACTGTCTTAAAGTATGATCTCCTGCGACATTTTCTTGAGAAACATCGCCATGCGCGCGCAGTGGTAGCAACACGCATTGTAATAAGGGCACCACTATCACAGGTCTGCTGAGGAAGTCGGATTTACCAAAACTTAGTACCATTTTTGCCTTTGACACGCGTTTCTTTTTTCTTTTCTTTGTGGTTTTGTTCTTTCGGTCGGTTTGTGACGGTTTTGACGGTTGATCTTAGAATGTTTGGCCAGACACGTACGCGAGCGTGCGTACTGCGTTGATGATTTATGTGGAGTACTAGATAAATTGAGTAACAGCGAAGATATAGGGGTGTTGCAAGTCTATCCCCACAACCACAGACACGCGCGCCTCTTTTTTTTTTCTTTTGCAGATCAATTAATCAGACACACACATACAGACTGATATAATCACAAACATAAATAAGAAAAAGAAAGGATAGACGGAAGAAAGAAACGAAGGGACGAATACAAGCAGATGAAAGGGATAGTCCAGAACGAAACAGAGGACAAATCTTAGCTATTTCCGCCGATGAACTCCCATTTTGTCCAATAGGTTTTTCACGGATGAAAAAGTTCTGTAACAGAACCGTAGCGCAGAAGAGCCAGACTGTAGACTCGCGGAGCCTTCTTCAGTGAGGCGCCTCCCGGTCACGGGTCGTCAAAAGGCAGGGAAAGCCGTGCGGATAGTTGTAAGACGATAAAAGAAGAAGACGAGGAACAAGTGAAGAAGATGATGATCCTCCCTGGAACAGTCCAACGGGCAGCGATCATGAGATCGATGTCCTATATCGCGCCGGGTAACCATCTCGGCACACGCAGCAAGGGACGTTACCCCCAACTGTCTGTATCCGTCGGAAAGTATATTTTTAACAGTTACAATACGAAAGATTTCCGATCACAAGTCACAAATGTTTTGTGCGCTGACAGCGCTCTCATCACAATACGATTCAAAGTCCATGGACAATGCCGGATAATTACCCAACAGACGATTGAAGCATGGCATACAATATTACAGATCTCAAAGAAATGAATACTTCTACAAATAACGCCATATTCAATGCGAGATGGAGTGCGCGTGCGCAGCGCGTGCGCAACATAATGCCAGGTCGAACATGATACATGGAAAACGCATCATAACATGGTTCCCATACACAAGCAAACCAGGATATTTATTCATACGAATCCATATGCGACTCGACGATGTATAGAGGACGTACACACTAATGAACGCATCAGCATAACAACGAAGA
>JADBJO010005895.1:33764-46264 GCA_016801955.1 Conus betulinus
TGTTTCGGCTTCCTGGCACTGGATCGATCCGACGACACCCGAGGCGTGATGTAATGCCAATTACGGTTATTGGAATCAGGTTCGCTAAGCGTCGCAGCGATGGAAAAGAGAAAGGGTTACTGGACAGATTTTGAGAGAAAATAACAAGTATTCAAAAGAGAGTAGTTATGTACTTTGCTTTTTCTTTAAACATATATTATTAGCAGCCAGAAAACAGGGCGGTGGTAAAACAAATTGCAATCAACAAACAAAGCAAAAGCAGAAACAGGGCTAGCTACACAACGTCTCCTTTTGTAGATATATATTTTTTTTTTAGTTTCTTCTTCCGTCGATTTGTACCTATAGTAGTTACATTGTTGCAACTGAGAGAGAGAGAGAGAGAGAGAGAGAAGGGGGGGGGGGGGGCGGAGAGGGAGGGATGATGTGGGTACTGACATCCTATCGCGCACGATTCATCTCTTGAATGGCAAGATTACGACTGTAAATAGCAGAGGCAGAACATCTGTCGTGTGCGTGTGCGTGCGTGCGTGCGTGCGTGCGTGCGTGTGTGTGTGTGTGTGTGTGTGTGTGTGTGTGTGTGTTGCATGCATGCGCACGCGCGTGTGTATGTGTGGGGTGGTGCGTGTGTGGAGGTTGTGGTGTGTGTGTGTGGTGTGTGTGCGTGTGTGTGTGTGTGTGTGTGTGTGGGTGTGTGTGTGTGTGTGACGCTCAGAACTTTAAAAATTCTCATGGTAAGTCACTGTACACATTCTCAGGCCTTCGAGTGAAACCACAGCTACGACCCCCAACTAAACCCATGATCACGACCAAAACCACGATCACTAACGGGGTAGGAGTGAACACTGAAAAGCTTAAGCACCTCTCTGCTGATGATGGAGTTTGGCTGCCTTAATGGCGGGATATAAAAAAAAAAAAAAAAAGGTCATACACACAAACTTCACTCCCTTTGTTGAGCAGATGGGATTAATACCTGTCCTGTCTATACAAGGAGTGTCCCGCAGGAGTATCAGCCTGCGTACGCGCAGAAGAAGAATACCTCTCTTGTGTAAAGTTAGAAGGCGATGTATGCTGCTGACGTTAGTAACCCGAGTGGGATGTGGCACGACTGTAAGAGAACGCGTACAGTGATTTTCATTGTTGGTTTTGTGGCTGTAAGTTCCACTAGGCTAATGGGCGTCCGCACATTGCTGGACCTTCAGCTGTTTCTCTACCTTCTGACACCCTTCCTGAAAGAGAGGAATCTCATCATAGGGTCTCTCATGCTCTCACGAATGCTCTCTTTATGAGCCTTGCTCTGTCAAAGGCTTTCAGGCTACTCTCCCCAGGACCACAGGTGTGCGACCGCTGGACTACGTCAGTCTTTTGTTCGTAAAGACCAGTTCGCTGGTGAGACCCAGAAGTGTCGTATCTTTTGGTGGTCAGGTCGAAGTCTTCGCCCTTGCCTTGGTGGAGGTTTTTTGCTCCCTACGTTTCGGGTCAGGTTAAGGCTTGTGTCATTGATGGTCCTGTCACTGACTTTATTTTTGGTAACTTGCCCGGTGCACGTCTTCTTGTTTAGAGTCAGGTGGCTCTTTTGTTTCTTGCGCTGTCGGCCATAAAGTCTAAGTTGGACAAACAGCCCCCTAAACCCTACCTCTTCCAGACTTGTCTTTGTTGTATGTTACTTCCAAACACCTTGCTGCTCTGCAAAATAAAAAATATATGTTTTGATTCATTGACACACATTTGTTTGCTGCAGTTGTTAGTGACGTGACTTACCTCCCCCACCCCCACCCCCCTCACTTCTCCCAGCTACGCCATCGACAAAAAAAGACATTGTTTTTTCGTCTTTATCCCAAAGATGGTGGCGTTGTGAAACAAGTTGTTCTACAGGAGTTGCAGAACTTTGCTCTTCATGCCACACATGAGTCAGTTTTTGCTGGTCATCGTGGTGTCAAACGTACACTTCAACGCATTCTTGCGTCATTTTTCTGGCTTTCCGTTTTCTCGGTTGGTGTCACATTATTGTCGGTCTTGTGACATCTGCCAAAAGACAGTTGCTCGGAATCGTGTTCCTCGGTCATCCATGCACAAAATGCCACTTATTTCCACTCCAGTCGAACAGTTCGCTGTGGATGTCGTGCTTCTGGAGCCTTCGTCTTCAGGCCATCGATATATCATTACTATCGTGGATATGGCCATTTGTTTTCAACAGGCAACACCGCTCAAACCGTCACTGATAAGGAAAAAAAAACTTTAAAAAAAATTTGCGCAAGGGAGTTTTCATATTGCTAGGTAGTTTTTATCATTCCACTGGGGGTGGGGGAGGGGGCTGGGTTTTAAATTGTATCCTGATTTCTTTTATTGAAAGAAAGTCAGCTGTATGGTTGCGTGCGAGGCACATGATTGTGTATCTGAAGAGACTGTCGGGTCACACGAACAATGAAAAAAAGGAATTTTTTTTTTTGGGGGGGAGAGGGGGGATAGAGAGTGGGTAGACTGATGTAGGAGATGGGGAGACAGCGAGCAAAGTTTAGTTTGTTTTATAACAGCCTTATAATAGCCCTTCTTACCAAAAGAGGCCCCGTCAGAGATGTCACAGCAGAGAACAAATCATTGAGAGGATTCAGCTTCTTTTAGTATACGTATGACTGTAACAAGAGGTGTGTGTGTGTGTGTGTGTGTGGTGTGTGTGAGAGAGAGAGAGAGAGAGAGAGAGAGAGAGAGAGAGAGAGAGAGAGAGAGAGACACACGCGACAGACAGACAGACACAGACAGACAGAGACAGAGAGCTTGCTTGCGTGCGGAGGCACGTAAGCGATGTGTGTATGTGCGCAGGTGCGCGTGTGTATGCAATTCAAGGATGAGACAAGAAATATACAGGGCAATGCGCTCTTTTCTTGACAGATTCGCTGTAACATTACAGCAGCTGAGTGACATGAAAGATACTATAGCAGAAGCTGGTTAGGAATGTGTTTGGGATTCATAGGATTTAATTAGTTTTCTCTTCTTTCTTCTTTCTTCTTCTTCTTCTTCTTCTTCTTCTTCTTCTTGTCTCTCTCTCTCTCTCTCTCTCCTCTCTCTCTCTCTCTCTCTCTCTCTGTGTCTCTGTGTCTCTCTCTCATTTTCTCTCTCTCTCTCTCTCTCTCTCTCTCTCTCTCTCTCTCTCTCTCTCTCTCTCTCTCTGCTTTCCTACTATTGTACAAGGCTTTTCGACACAGAACGAGGCCATTACCACACAAAATCCAGTTCATGGAAGGCTTTTGGCAATTTTTCATGTGGAAATGTGGCACTTCAGCTGAATTCAAACATCTCTCTCTCTGTGTCTCTGTCTGTCTGTCTGCCTGTCTGTCTGCCTGCCTCTGCCTATCTGTCTGTCTCTTTTCCACTATCATCCGTGGCTGTGTGTGACACGGAACGAGGCCATTAACACACACAATCCAGTTTATGGGCAGCTTTGGGCTTTCTTTCTCATCGCATGGTGCTTCGCTAGTGAAATAAAAATGTGTGGAACCCCATTCCAAGAAAAGAGGAGAATAGAGACATTAAACTAAGACCTTGCACTTCGCATCCGAAAATTTAACTTGGCTCCAGCTCTCCCTCCCTCCTTCCTCCCCACCTCTCTCTCTCTCTCTCTCTCTCTCTCTCTCTCTTTCGCGCTCCCTCTCTCTCTCTTGCTCTCACTCTCTAACACAGGAAAGCCATTACCATACAAAATCCAGTTTTAGGCCGTTCTGGACATCGCTTATGCATCGAACATTACTTCATTTGATCATCAGCGTCGTTTCACTGATAACCACTTCTTAATCTTGTCCAGCACTGTCATGAAAGGCACCAGATGGACTTTCTTTAGAAACGGTGGTAGATCTTCTCCCGCTCTGCTTTCTCTGATGACAGAAGTTACATTTAATGTGTGAGAGAACCAGTAAAAAAAAACCCTTCTCTTTCAGGAGTTGAGAGGTTAGATGTAAGGGAGCATTCAGTGTGCAGGAACCTGTCACTAATACGATTTTTCACCTGACTGAAGCTGTGTAGGAAAGGTGGTATTAGGCTGAGTGCGTATGGCAATACTTCCTCTCTCCCCAAATTCCGCTCAGCTTCCAGCTTCATGGAGGGAAAATTCCAAAATCACAGATTCGCTCGCGTTACAGGCCATAAGTGAAGATAACAGTCATATGAGTACAACCTCTTTCTCTTTTAGTCTGTAATCCCGAATACCGGAAGCAGCTGTCAGATGTTTAGTTCCTGATGTGGACATCTGCCTCCCCGTCTTTGATTGCTAAAGCATAAGAGGCGTGGGATGATCCTAACTGGGACAACTGGTGTCAGATTAGTTTTGCGTAGTAGCCATCAACAAGAGGAGTATGTTTTGTTTTGCTTAATCAAAGAGAGAAAAAGGTTAGTCTCCAAGACGATGGTTAGTGTTTTTGTTTGAATTATATATGGTGAGAAAAAGGGTCTAGGAGACAGAAAACAATAAGAAAAAAAATCATTGTACGCACAGAAACAAGGTAACACAGTACCGCTTTTTGTGTGGATTTTGTCCTGCTCAGTTCTTTTTAGCTGGTCTCACGACAGATACCTCTGTCTTTTCATTCTGCCCTCCATCCCCCCCTCTCTCTCTCTGACTCGCTGTGTGTGTGTGTGTGTGTGTGTGTGTGTGTGTGTGTGTGTGTCCTGTGCACATATACGTGCGAGTGAGAAAATGTTCGTTGTAGCAAACATTGGCAAAAAGTTAAGGGTCAGCTCTCACTTGACGTCCCCTTTTGTTCTTGTAAATAATAGCCCTGAAACAAATCAACTTTACCCAAACCCACTTACAAACATTGTCCAGGCAGACCTCAGTGGTTGCACAACACTAAACAACCCACTGCTTTACAAGATGGGGTTCAGTTGCACGCCCTGAAAAATCTGTAATCTGAGTGGCTGTGCTAGCAAATGTAACTGAAAAAGAGGGCAAAGTGTCCATGTTGATTCATGATGCACGTGCAAGGCATGTCTAAGATGAACCCATTTCAGCCGCCTTTGGCTATTAATCAGTAGACTGAATAGCTTTTCAAGCCAGTTCAAAAAGCATGGCACATAGGCAAGGACTGGACACTGCAGATCGTGGACGTGTCTTAGCGTTGATCGCAGAGTGGATTTCGGGCCACGTGTTGCCAGGCGCCTCAACGTGTCTCATTCCGTCATCCAAGGTCTCTTAGAGAGGTTCCAGATCATTGGAAGTGTACAGGATTGGCCACGACCTGGTCGTCCTCGGTGTACCAACAGACAGGATGACCAATTCCTCGTGCTGTCCGCCCTACGCAATCGGACCGTCATCTCATCCACCCTGAGCGTGAGCTCAGGCAGGCTTTGAACGTCAGTCTCAGCAGAAGGATACTTTGCAACCGTTTGCACGACTTCTCGCTATCTTCCTGGAGACAAGCAGTGCGAGAACCCCTAACTCCAGGTCACCGCAGAGCCCGTGCAGACTCGTATCGTCAGCACGTTCGCTGGACGAGGCAGCAGTTGTCTCAGGTTCTGTTTTCTGATGAGTCCCGCTTCTGCTTGGCCTTCGATGACGGCAGGACCCGATTGTGGCGAAGGGCGAGAGAACGTTTTCTTGATTCCCACATTTCGTGAGGTGGATCGCTATGGAGCGGGTTCTCTAAGGGTCTGGGGTGGCTTCAGTCGTCAAGACAGAACCTCCCTTTTGCGTCGTTCAGGCACGCTGACAGGGGTACGGTACCGTGATGAGATTGGGCACCCTCTTATCCAGCCCGCTCTTCAGGCCATGGGTAACGCTGCTGTTCTGCAAGATTGCAATGCCCGGCCACACTGAGCCTGTGTCGTGGACGATTATCTACAGCAAGAGGGGATCATCAGAATACAGTGGCCGGCTCATTCACCCGATCTGACTCCAGTTGAGCACCTCCGGGATGTCCTTGGCCGGATGATACCCAACAACAACCCCCCTCCTGTTGACGTGTCCCAGCTCAGTGTTTTCCTTTAGCAGGACAGGCAGGCCATACCGCAGATCACTACGGACCCTGGTGGACTCCAAGCGTCGACGCTGCGCTGAATTCCTGGCAGCACACGGTGGCCACACGCGGTACCGAGTGGTGCAGTTTTCACCGGTGGCTTTTGTGACTTTGCTGAAGGAGGGTGACTGGATATTAAAGCTCACTGTTCGCGTCCGATTCGTTGATTTCGTTCACTGTTGAAATGAATTTTATGTTAAATAAATTTTGATCATTCTGAGACAGTTTTTTCTTGAAACTGGCTGTGATGTTGTGGTCTGGGAGACGTCATTGGAAGTGGCCCCTTAACTTTTTGCCAGTAGTATATATACATACATGTAATATGGCAGAAATAATTTAAAACTGTTGAACCCCATTCCAATGACGGCAAGAATATCAACATTAAACCCGATATGTCCCAAATCTCAACTCCATTAGCAGAATCAGAACTGCTTTGACTCTGTCGCTGTCTCTGTCTTTTTTTTTGCTGTCTGTCTCTCTCTCAGCCTGTCTCTCTCTCAGCTCTCCCCCCCCCTCTCTCTCTCCCTCCCTCCTCCGCCTCTTACAATCCTGTGAGGTTGAGGGACACTGAACATGGCCATTACCATGCAAATCCAGTTGATCGGCCATTTGGGACATTGTTTTTTCCCATTGAAAACTACTCCGTTTGATCGACACTGGCTGCAATTGATGATTACTCCCTGATCCTCCCCCGAAACCGTTATCAAAAAAAGAGAAGATGGGCCTTCCTTCAGAAATTGTTAAGTCCTTTCCAAGTCTGCTGTCTCCCACACTGATGGCAGAAATTACATTCCAGCCGTGAGAGGGGTGCAAAAAAAGAGCACTTTAAGCACTTGTGGTCCACTGCAGTGAAGCATTTGGTGTTCAGTCATCTGTCGCCAACACGATTGTTCACGCATGACTGGAGCTCTGTGACCAGGTGGTAATTATCCAATGACATGTGGCACTGTTACCCCTGTCCTCTCACTCCTCCTCCCATTCTCAGCTCCCATCTTCGAAGAGGAGAAATACGGACCACACGGCCAGATTCTGTCACATCGCAGATCATCAGTAGAGACAGGAGTCCCACTAGTATCACCCTTTTCCACTTCAGTGTGATCAACTGATCTAATACCAGAGGTGTAGTACAATGTTATTCGTGGTCAACATAACCGCTCTGAACAAGAGGATCATGGGACAGATTTTTTTTTACAGAAGAAAGGAATTTTTAAGAGGGCGTTTATTTGTTTTCTAAGGCGTATTATTTCGTTGCCCAAAATATGAAAAGACTCTAGCAAATAAAATGCAAACAGCAACAACAAAATATAACCAACCAATTCGAAGAGAAACGTGGCTACGTTATTGGAGAGTTCGTTCCACTGCCTGGTATTTAACTTGTAGGATGTGGTACAATGCCCATCGTGGTAACTGGAGTCAGACTTGCTTGGTATCACAGCACGGAACAACAGGAATACAGGAAGGTTGTCAGAGAAGACAGTGTATGTAAAAGGGCGTGTTTTTGTGTTTTCAAAGGCATATAATTTTCAGCGCCTAGAGAGATGAAAAGACTGTAGCAAATAAAATGCAAGCAAAAACAAAAAAAACAAAACGAAACAAGCAAACAAACAAAAAATAAACCTCATTCAAGTTGGCTACACAAAGTCTGTTTTTTTGAAGGTTTTCTTATTTCTTGCTCTTTTTCTGGTTTGTCCATTGCCGTCAACATAGACCTTGTAATATCAGTCCTCATTCATAAAGAAGAAAATTCAATGGAGCTGAGAGAGAGAGAGAGAGAGAGAGAGAGAGAGAGAGAGAGAGAGAGAGAGAATAGTTTGACAGTGATGACAGTCTCCTGGAAACAAACCCATAGAGGAGAGTAGAGTGATAACCAAGACGATACAATTCTCAAGAACAGAGTTAACCTCCCCCTTCCTCCTCTCTCTCTCCCTCTCTCTCTCTCTCTCTCGCTCCCCCCCCCCCCCCCCCAGAACATTATCTCCTTTTCATTATTGCTTAAATAACTAGTTTTTGTTTTATTCCTCCTCAGGCCATGCTGGTGATACTGTTTTCTTGACTGATGCTTTTTTATCCACGATTCACGTGGTGGTGGTGGTGGTGGTGTGAGTGGTGTGTGTGTGTGTGTGTGTGTGTGTGTGTGTGTGTGTGTGTGTGTGTGTGTGTGTGCGCGCGTGCGCGCGTGCGCGCATGCGTGTGTGTGTAATTTGTGTGTGTGTGTGTGTGAAAGAGAGAGAGAGAGAGAGAGAGAGAGAGAGAGAGAGAGATTTCTTCTGTGCTGATAATAATTCTCACCAGTGCTCGTGTATTAGTATCTTGAATCCCTGAAAGGACAAGCGATGGAAAAGGTATCTTTTTGCTCATCTGGTACCTTTGAGAATGAAGAGACCTCTTTCTCTCTGTTTGTCTGTCTCTCTCTCTCTGTCTCTCTCTCTGTCTATCTGTCTCTCTCTCAGCGCTTTGCCTGCTATTTTTGAGGTTGTGCGATATGAACAGTACACGCACACGCACGCACGCACGCATGCACGCAGGCACACACACACACACACACACACACACACACACACACACACATATATATATATATATATATATATATATATATATATATATATATGTGTGTGTGTGTGTGTGTGTGTGTGTGTGTGTGTAATCCAGCATATAGGCAGCATTGGACATTGCTTCGTCGAGAAACTACATTATAAACAACTGCTCGTTTTAATCGATGAATACTTCACACTTTTATCTCGGTCGGCATCGTCATGAAACAAAATGGATCTTCCTTCAACATTTGAGTAAGGTTTGCACTAACTGATGGAAGTATTGAGTTCAACATGTGATGAGGTAAGACAAAAAAACCACCCTCTTCTCTCTCAACAGTTTCAGAAAGGTGTAGCCTAGTGCTCTATCTTCAAGCACCTGTCATTAACATGTTTCTCTGTCTGTCTGTCTGTCTGTCCTCTCTCTCTCTCTCTCTCTCTCTCTCTCTCTCTCTCAGCCCTTTACCTGCTATGTTTTTGAGGCTGTGTGACACGAACACGGCCTTTATCTTATGAAAACAATCCAGTATATGGGTAGCGCACTGGATATTGTTTCATCGAAAACTACACTATCAACAGTTCTCTCTTTTTCAATCGATGACATTTCCCAGTTTCATCCCATCAGCGTTCATCAAGAAAACAAATGGATCTTCCCGCACAATCTGAGTAAAGGTCTCATTAATGTCACTGTTCCTAATGGGACGTATTGTGATAAGGGTAAACAAAAAAAAAAACCTTCTCTCCCGAGAATGCCAGTAACAAGCTGTAGCATAACGCACTGGGTTCCAGCACCGGTCATTGACACGACTTTATGCTAGGCTGCAGCTTTGTGAGTGGGTGATAACGCGTTGATGGTGTAGGGCTTCGGCTCTTCTCTCCTCTTGAGGTCCGCGTTTCCGCAATCTCCCTGCCATCACCCCCCCACCACCCTACTACTAGCGTCTCCCAACTCCAAAGAGAGAAACAGGAACAATACATCCAGGTTCGTTTTCCCTCACCTTGTGGGCCCGCAGTACAGCCGAAGCAGGACACAGGGACACCGGTACCGCCTGTTTCCCTAGCACCCTGTTACCTTGGCTGGCTGGCGGTGGGTGCCCAGGTTGTTGGTTCCTCATGTGGACAATGATTCTGTCCGCTTTCCCTGTGTTTCGATCGATCCGACACTAGAAATGTGAGATAATGGCAGTCGTGGTAATCGGAGCCCGGTTTGCTTAGCATCATGACGGTGAGTAAGCAGTCCTTGGGGGGAAAAAAAAAATCACGGGAGAAAATGATAATACATGCTGGAATTAGGACGGTCATTTATTCTTTTTTTCATGCATGTCATCGTTTCATTGGCCAGAAAATAAAGGAGGCTGTAATGTGACGCAGAGCACTGTCGACAAACAAAGGAAAACAAAACCAGTTAGAAACAATCTCGTGGCCAAATAAAAACGTCTCTCGTTGCGCTCTTTGTGTGTAATCTGCCCATTGTGATCAACAGATATGCTTTGGAAACACTCCTGAATGAAACAGGGAAAACCAGGAAATCAATGTTGAGAGAGAGAGAGAGAGAGAGAGAGAGAGAGAGAGAGAGAGAGATTATAAAAAATATATTCTCACGTAACGGCTGATGGTCCCTAATCCCACAAGACGGTATGATTTTGACTGCGAAAAGACTAGCTGGGTACACGTGTATGTGCGTGCGTGCGTGTGTGTGTGTGTGTGTGTGTATCAAAAAAAAAAAATGCTGTATAGCAAAACCATAAATATTCATCAGTGATGATAGGTACATATCTGGAACCCCATTGCGCGAAAAAAAAGAAGCATGGAAATCTGAAACCAAGACTTTAGAGCACTGATCAGCAGAATTTTACATCTCTCTCTCTCTCTCTCTCTCTCTGTCTCTCTGTCCTCTCTCTCTCTCTCTCTCTCTCTCTCGCTCTCTCGACCTGCTTCCATACCATTGTATGAGGTTGTTCGACACAGAACGAGGCCATTACCACACAAAATCCAGTTTACGGATGGCTTTGGGTATTTTTTCTTGAAGAACTGTGGCACTTTCAACAGCGAGAATTCATCTCTCTCTCTCTCTCTCTCTCTCTCTCTCTCTCTCTCTCTCTCTCTCTCTCTCTCTCTCTCTCTCTTCCACTATCATCCATGGCTGTGTGACGCGGAACGAGGCCATTGACTCACAAAATCCAGTTTATGGGCAGCTTTAGGCTTTTTTTCGTCGAATACTGCCTCGCTTGTGAACTGCAGGTACGGTACCTCTTCCCCAGAAAAGAGAACATTGACATTTAAATAAGATCTCAGAATTCTCATCGGCTATTGTAAAACGTCTCTCTCTCTCTCTCTCTCTCTCTCTCTCTCTCTCTCTCTCTCTCTCTCTCTCTCTCTGCTATTGCATGAGGCCACCTGATACAGTGAGATCCTCAACATACAAAATCGAGTTTTAGGCAGCTCTGCGCAATTTTTGTTTTTTGCATACAAAAATTACTTCACTTAATCATCAGCTTTTGTTATTTGAAAACGTCGTCCTTCCTCAATCCTTTCCGACACTATAATCAAAGGAACCATACAGACTTCTTTAAGAAACTTGTAAATCTTCTTCAGCTCTGCTCTGTCTCTCTCTCTCTCTGTTTATTCTGTCTGTCTGTCTGACTGCTCTCTCTCTCTCTCTCTCTCTCTCCCATCTCTCTCTCTCTCTGTCTCCTCTCTCTCTCTCTCCTCTCCTCTCTCTGTTCTCTCTCTCTCTCCTCTCCTCTCTCTCCACACCCTCCCTCTCTCCTTGCTCTCCTGGGATCTCTCTCTCCTCTCGGTCTCTGATCTCTCTCCCCTCCTCTCCTCTCTCTCTCTCTCTCTCTCTCCTCCCTCTCTCTCCTGCCTCATCTAAGAGAGACGGCACACTTCTCTCCCTCTCAGAAACACTCATCTCTCCTCTCTCTCCCTCTCTCTCTCTCTCTCTCCTCTCTCATCTCTCCTCTTCGCTCTCTCTCTCCACCTCCAGCAATCCTAAAGGAAGTGGGGCACTGAACGAGGCAGTTGCCACACAAATCCAGTTCATTGCCCACCTGGGATAATGTTCTCGTCAACAAAAACTTGATCGACACTGGCCTTCCTCAATTGATGACTGGTCTCCAATCCTCCCAAACACCATCATCAAAGAGAAGAGATGGACCTTCTTTCAGAAACTGTGTAGTCCTCTCTGATCCATTTCTCTCTCTCTCTCTCCTCTGCCTCTCTCTCTCTCTCTCTCTCTCTCTCTGTTGCCAGACCTGACATGCAGTGGACGTGTGAGAGGGGTGAGAACCAATGCTGCCCTTTAAGCAGTTTGTGGTTTAGCTGCGGTGAAGCGTTGGGGTGCCCAACCACCTGCCGCTAACAGGATAGGTCATGCATGACCGGAGCACTGTGAGCAGGTGGTAATGGGTTAATGGCGGGTGACCCTGCTTCCTCTCTCTTCTCACCCCTCCCACGCGCAGCGTCCAGTTTTCAAAGAGAAGACGTATCAACAAAACAGCCAGATTGTCTCCCCTCGCAGGCAGCAGTGGAGACAACAGTCACACTGGTGTTATCTATGTCCCTTGCGGCCTGTTATTCTGGTTATTGGCTGTGGCTGTCGGTGTCTTTTTTTTTTTTGTTCCTCCTGTCGGAAATTCCTTTTCTCTTTCAGGTTTCCAACTGTCCTGACAGCAGGAGTGTGTGTGTGTGTGTGTGTGTGTGTGATCTGCCGCCACCATCCCCTGTCCATACTGTGATAGGTCTTTCCGTGCGCAGATTGGCCTGACCAGCCATCTACGCACTCACCCCCGATCCCAGGATGACTAGATGGTCTTCGTCGTCTCGACGGACAAACATGCAACAACAGAGTTCTGCGTACAGGTAGTAATGAGTTTATGGCGTATGACCCAAACTCTTCTTCCCCCTCACCTTCTCCCTGTGTCAGCTTCCAGTTTCAAAGAGGAGCATGTCAACACAACCG
>JADBJO010005895.1:53764-58764 GCA_016801955.1 Conus betulinus
TTTAGTTTTACTTCGGTCTCGGTTTTGCTCTCTTCTCTTCTTCATTCCTTACTTTTCTCCCTATGAAGAAGGGCCTAGGGCTCGAAACGTTGGGAAATCACATCTCACCTTCAGGAGCAGCTATCACGTTCAGGTCAGTTTGACCCTTTTTCCTCCTATTGCAAGTCCTGCAGTCAAGATGTCCTCTTCATCTTATCAGGTTCATTTACATTGCAGGTCTGCAGAGCAGACAAACAGCGGCACAGAACCACGTCGTTCCTCTGCTGTCTGTTCCCCTGGTTGTTGAAGACAGCTGGTAGATGCTGTGTTCCTTGCACGGAGAGTGCTTTCCACGTCTTTGTGTTTCGCTGACCCATCAACAGAAATGTGAGATAATTCCATCTGCCATAACTGGAGTCAGGTTCGGTATGGATAATAGTTGGCAGTTGGGCAACTGGGGTGTGTGTGTGTGTGCGTGTTGGCGCGCGTGTGTGTGTGTGTGTGTGTGTGTGTGAGACTTGGGTTTGATTTACTTTTTCAGAACGTACTGAAAACAAATCTATGTCTCCTCTCTCTCTCTCTGTGTCTCTCTCTGTGTGTCTGTGTGTGTGTGTGTGTGTGTGTGAGAGTGTGCTTGAGAGAGGGAGGGAGAGAGAGGGAGAGAGAGAGAGAGAGAGAGAGAGAAGGGTGAGGGGTTGAGATTTGGGGGGTATGTGAGTGTGTGTGTGTGTGTGTGTGTGTGTGTGTGTGTGTGTGTGTGTGTGTGTGAAAACAAGATCGTTCCCACACAATATCCAGTCTATAGGGATCTGTGGACAGTTTTCATCTAAAGTTACTGGATTAACTTCAACTTTCTTGAACAGATGATTACGCCCCAACAATGCACAACACCATCATTAATGACAGAAGATGGACTCTCATGCAGAGAGAGAGAGAGAGAGAGAGAGAGAGAGAGAGAGAGAGAGAGAGAGAGAGAGAGAGAGAGAGAGAGAGAGAGAGAGAGAGAGAGAGTGTTTGAGTCATGTCTGACCCTGATCTCTATGAGGGCAAGCATTGCACTGAAACTGTGTGACGTAAAAAAGGGACCTTTTGTCCCAGCAGTTGGGAGTTCTGATGCTCAAAACGCCTGCCACTGACACAGTTGTTCACCACACACCAGGGCTACGTGACTAGGTGCTTAGTTTGATGAATGACGGTCCCACTTCTTACCCCCCCCTCCCCCCCCCGCCCCCATTCCCCACTCTCCATTCAATTTCCAACTTCAAAGAGAAGAAATACCAACAAAAGACCCCAGTTTATTTACTTGTAGGACAGCAGCACAGACAACACTCACACCAGTACCACCTCTTTCCCTTGCAGTCTGTTTCCCTAGTTACTAGTGGCAGCTGTTAGACTCTCTGTTCCTTGCCTTCAGCAATGGTTTCTGTGTTCAATGGCCCAACATCAGAAATGTGAGATACTGTCAGCAGCAATAGGCGGAGTCGGGCTCGCTTTGGCTCATAGCAGTTGACAACAGGACACGCAATTTTTGTTGTGAGCAAAAAAAAAAGAAAGTATACCTGAAAGAGGTTTTTTTTGTTGTTTATAAGGTACACTGCCATTTTCATGGCTGAAAGAAAAGGCTTGTCAAACAGTAAACAATAACCCAAAGACACCAGTAAATCAAACAGAAACGATGCTGCACAAAAATCCCCCCCCCTCCTCCTCCCTCTCTCTCTCTCTCTCTCTCTAGGCTATGACCTACATATGTGAATAAACCATTTTCATATCCATCTCTCTCTCTCTCTCTCGTTCTCTCTCTCTCGCGCTCTCTCTTGAGGCTGAGTGACACAGAAAGAGCCCATTACCATATGAAATCCAGTTTAGGGGAAACTGTGGACGTTAAATCATCGAAAATTAATTCAGTTCAGATATGAATATCATAAATCTCATTTCTCTAGAGAGACGAGAATGTAGAAAAAGACAATCAAGGCTGTAGAATTCCCAACATATTATTTACAACTCTCTCTGCCTCTCTGTGTGTCTCTGTCCCTGTCTGTCTGTCTGTCTGTCTGTCTGTCTCTCTCTGTCTCTCTCTCTCTCTCTCTCTCTCTCTCTCTCTCTCTCTCTCTCTCGCTCTCTCGCATTCCCATTCCCATTCTCTCTCTCTCTCTCTCTCTCTCTCTCCTCTCTCTCTCTCCTCTCTCTCTCTCTCTCTCCTCTCTCTCTCTCTCTCTCATGGCATCATTCAAGACTATGTGGCACAGATCGAGGCATTACGATGCGAAATTCCCTTTATGGACAGTGTTGGACTTTTATCATTGAACATAAGTATACTTTATTGATATCTGTTTTCCCTTGACAGTAGTTATTTTTCCCCCCAATTTAATCTAACTACTATCATCAGACAACAAAAAAGAGACCTTCCTGTACAGGTTTGGTTAAGTTCTCACTAATCCCATTCTTTTGGCTCTCTGTGCTTTGGGACACTACATTCAATATGAAAAACACATCTCTCTGTACCCTGTGTTACAGCACCTGTCGCCAACACGATTCTCCCCGCCAGACTGCAGCTTTGTGAGCGACTGATAATGAGTTGATGGGTGTATGACCACCAATCCTGTCTCTCCCCCCCCCCCCCCCCCCCCCCCCTTGCTTGTCATCATCTCCACACCTTTAGACCTATCACCCCTAACCCACACCAACTCCCATCTCCTCCACCTGCAAAGAGAGAAATGCCAGCGACGCATCGGGATTCTTTTTCTTTTCCACCTTGGAGGGCCAGCGCCAGTCGCACCACTATCACCTTTCCCCCTGGCAGCTTGTTACTTTGTTTACTGGGCTGGATTTCAGCTTCTTTCTATCTTGCAAGCAGATCCTTTTTTTTCCTGCTTCCTAGTGTTCTATGGATGGATGTGAGACCAGAAGTGTGAGACAATGCCAGCTTACAGTAACTGGAATCGTGTTGCTTGGATTTGAACGCTAAACAAGGAGGCAGTAGGAGAGAATGTGAGAGGAAAAGATGCATTTAACCAAAGGTAGTTCTTTCTCTTTTCTGCAATTATTTTCAGACATATTACCGTTTCGATGGTCGACAAGAGTAAAAAGCTACGACAAAAACAAATCAAAACGAAAAACGGATTCAACGAGAAATGGGAGTCAACGTCTTTTTCGTAGATCTTTTTTTTTTCTTTTTCTATTGTTTTTATGTGTTTAGTTTATACTGATCTACGTAGACCTTCATCTTCACCCCTCAGTAAATAGAAACAGAAAATCAATGTGTGTGTGTGTGTGTGTGTGTGTGTGTGTGTGTGTGTGTGTGTGTGTGTGTGTGCGTGTGTGTGTGTGTGTTCATTCATGCGCGCTTGTGTATATGTGTGTGTTGTGTTGTGCTGTGTGTGTGTGTGTGTGTGTGTGTGTGTGTGTGTGTGTGTGTGTGTGTGTGTGTTCATTCATGCGCGCTTGTGTATATGTGTGTGTGTGTTGTGCTGTGTGTGTGTGTGTGTGTGTGTGTGTGTGTGTGTGTGTGCGTGCGTGCGTGCGTGCGTGCGTGCGCGTGCGTGCGTGCGTGCGTGCGTGTGTGTGTGTGTGTGTGTGTGTTTGAGAGAGAGAGAGAGAGAGAGAGAGAGAGAGAGAGAGAGAGAGAGAGAGAGAGAGGGAGAGAGAGAGAGAGAGAGAGCACTTTTGAGTGTTTTCATCATAGTTAGGGCAAAAAAAAAAAAAAAAAACAAAAAAAAAAACTTTCAGCAACAAAGCAAAGACCAAAGCTCTGTTACCATCACTGAAATACCGCTTTTGTGTACACAGCCTGAATACTCCGTAATGGCGGCTTCAAATAGTGCTGCAACCGTCTTGCCCCCGAGGAAGAAAAGCCAGACCACTTTCCTTTCAGTAGCACATGGTCCATCAAGCCAGCACTTCATTTCTTTAATACTTTTTTGTTACAGACAGAACTCAATTTGCTTCTTTTTGCTTTGTGCATGCATTACCTAACCACCATTGTATGTCCTATGTTTCAATACAAGGTTCTCAAAACAGTAAATTTAAAGTCACCATTAGACATCAAAGGAATAAAACTTTAATTCATAAATAGAGCTACTTTAGCACTATATTCAAAGGTCACCGTCACTGGTCGTTACAGATACAAACCTTTCGATCATCATTATTCGGTTAAGCAACCAATCTAAACTACACCAATACTCATGAAAGGTATAGCCTTTAACGCCATTTCAAGACTTGCCTAACAATAAAACCTTAAAGTCACCACTACTCCACAAAACAATAAACTTGTAAAGTCATCACTGATCCTCTAGCACAGTGGAGCATAAGATAGAGTCTAAGCCCATACGGTAATAAACTTCAAAGTTGTGTTGAGTCTCGTTAAGCAAGAAACCCTTACAGTCTGCAGGGGGTCAACAAATCAATAAACCTTTCAATTATCATTAATTCATTTTAGCAATAACCTCTGATGTCATTAATTACTTTTCCCATTAAAGAAATTTCGTTTGATCGATTGATTGTTCTTCTCTCTGTCCTCTGTCTGTCTCCCTGTCTGTCTCCTCTCTGTCCTGTCTGTCTGTCTCTCTTCTGTCTGTCTGTTGTCTGTCTCTCTCTTGTGTCTCTCTCTGTCTCTGGCTTTCTCTCTAAAACTGTCTCCCTCCTCCCTCTCTCGTCTGTCTCTCTCTCTCTCTGTTCTGGCATCTTTAAAACTGTGTGAACAACATTACCATAACCACACAAATCCAGCTTATAGTCAGCTTTTCACAATTTTTCATCAAATTCCTCTCCGCTCGGGAAAACGAATATCTGGAATCACATTCTGTAGGGTGGAGAATGGAGACAGCAAATTTAAAGCATCTCTCTCTCTCTCACTCTCTCTCTCTCTCTCTCTCTCTCTCTCGACTCTCTCTCTCTCTCTCTCCTCTCTCTTCCTCTCTCTCTCTCTCTCTCTCTCTATCTCTCATGCCGTTTCCTGCTCCGAAACCTGACAAACAAACAAATTACCAAGCAAAAAATCCAGTTTACAGGCAGCTTTGGACATT